>QTSX02002405.1:0-94302 GCA_014839935.2 Entomophthora muscae
TAAACATATTTGATATACTTGAACTGTGTCCTAAGTACAAATTAGTAAGGAATACATAAAAATCATTGGTTGCCGTGTTGTGTAGCTACAGTGGCACTGAAATACCAAGGAGCAGATGATGACATGCAAGGTCTAATTTGTGGCTTAGAAAAGTCAAAGTACCAAAATGATTCACAATTATTTAAATAAACTATTTTTTTCTATCTTTTTTACTATTTATTTATTTATTTATTTGTTACCGCAAAAGCCAATAATATTCAGTGCATCATATAAAAATAAATCCCTCTTATCTAGTATAATTAATTTTACTTACCTTTTCTAGTATTCTTAAATGTCTATAATACAATCAAACGTCGCATTATTATATATAAACAATAATTTGAGTCCTAATAAAAACAAAATAAATAAAAATAAAAACAAATAAAACCGGGGCGCCCATTTATCTGATTGGCTTGGAGGCCAGGGCTTTGGGGAGGAAGGATTCTGAGTGCTTGTAAAAAGCTGCCACCACATCGGGTGGCATCACAAATTGGCTGACCTCAAGAATATTGAATAGGTCCTTGGTGTCCTGAGGAAGGCCTTGTTTCACCTTATTCTTGATCCACCCAAACACCTCCTCGATTGGATTCAGGAATGGGGAATATGAGGGGAGGAAGAGGAGTCTCATTGGGCAGTCTGCAAGGCGGTGGCTGGCAGAATGGCTATTTTTATCAATTGGCGGGAACTCGGACACAACCAGATCCACTTTGTGGAGCCCAACATTATCAAGCACAACAATGTTGGTTGTGCCGCTGTAATTTATCCAAAGGTACTCCTTGACGGCTCGGAGAAAATCAAGAAAGGTCCTGCTGTTATGGGAGCCTTTAATCATCTGATACTGGTCCAACCCGCGAGGACCAAGAAGCGCAACCATTGAATAGGTCTGGGAACGGACAGCTGCACAATGGGCTACGCCGTCCTTGGACCCCTTCTCAACCCACCCATGCCTAGACCTGAGTGAGGAGGAAAACAACAATTTGTTGATATAGAAGAACTGGACATTCCCAGTCTCCTTTAGTGCCAGATATGTCTTGGCATAAATGCGTCAATCCTCGATGGTCTTTTCACTGTTCCTATTGTATGGAGAAACTCCGAGCACCTTCCACAAGAAGCCCAAATCAACCATTGTTTTGTATACAAGGGTTTTAGAAACAGAAAGCCCGAACTCTGTGGCAAGCATTGATTGGACAGCAAGTGTGTCCAGGTGGCAATCCCTGGCTACCCATTGCTTAATTGCGTCAATGTGTACAGGCTTGAGGAGTTTTGGCTGTCTTTTTGCCTTGGTGGATTTGGCAATTTGCCCAGTGTTGCCATACTTGGTGTTGATGTTGGCAATGTACCTGGCCGTGACACCAAATTGGGACGCAATATCCTGAACCGCCATTCCCCCGTTTAAGCAGTTGAGGAGAGCTTCACGCTCACTATCTGTCAACCGACGCCGGCCCTTGGCAGGTACCACAGCATCCTGGCTACCAGGCTCAGCACAGGGGATGGGGACCTTTGTGTAGAAGGTGGGATCACGCTTGGTTGCGCTGGCGCCGTCAATAGTGGCATAAGACACAGGTGCAGATGGCTCCTCGGTTGTGGCCAATGGCTCATAGGAGGTATCAAAGACGCAGGGGCAGGAAGTGGCAACTCTTGGGTCAAGAGTGCGGGGCCGGGTGACAACTGGGTACACGGTGGAGGTGTAAGTAACCTCAGTGTTCCTGGTGACCCTGGTGTAGGAGACTTTTGTGGCAGGCCTTGAGAGTGGCTTCTGCCTGGGATTCAAGCTGGTTGATTGGGCCTGGGACGCGGGAGGTGGTTGGCTGGCAATGACACCTTGGGAGGCCTGTGTATTGGCATGACTCCCTTCAAGTTGGGTTCTGGGTCTGTTCTTGGACCCTCTGGGACGCCCTCGTGGACAGGCTGCCCCGCGGGCTGGTGCAGGAGCGGGTTGGGAATGTGATTGACGGTCCATAAAAATAAAATAAAAAATATATTTTAGATTAAATATGTATTTATTTGGAGTTATTGGTTTAGTTGTGGGTAGTTGTTTTCTCTTGATTTAGCCTTGAATAGTAGCAGAGTTTCTATATCCGTGATTTGAAGTGAATAATATTGTATACTTTCCGGGTTTGGATGATTTTAAAGTTTAATAACTTTTTATGTCTAATTATGGTTAATGAGATTGAATTTTTCATTTGATTTTAGTTGTGGTGGAGCTTCTTGATTTGGGTTGGTGTTTCCTAGTGTGCTTACTGTACATTCAATTTAATTTCCAGTTCCCGCAATTAATATCTGAGTTTACTAGTGGCATTCAAAAGTGATTTGAAATTTGGTTCTTGGATTTGACAACCCCGCAATTTCAAAAAACATAGTAAACTTAATGAAAATGGTTGATGGATTTGAACGCTTCAAATCTGATTCCAGTTAATTCATTTTGTCCATAGGAAATATGCAGCTTGACTTGAACTTTGCAAAGTGTCTATGAGTTCCCGCATTTTCAAATATTCAAATAAATATCCAAAAAATCAATTTAATTAAAAAAGGCTATCCCGCAAAAGTGATTCAAAATTTGGACCAAGGATTTGACAATCCCGCATTTTTACGTTCAGGTTCTGAATTTACAGTATATCTTTGTCTACTGATATTAAGTAAAAAAAACTTACATCGTTTATGTTTTTTTCTATGTGCAACTTTAGCTCACTCTAATCTGACTTTTATTTATCTATCTCATCAGCTCGGAAAAGTAAAGTATCAAAGCCACCACGTGAGTAATTTTTGGGCTGGATTGGGTTTACAAAGCTTATTAAACTTCCTGGGAGTTCAATATTTTAGTTGCCAGTTGGAACTTTCCAGGTGGACCTTTTGCAGATGGGTTCGGATCGATCTACAGACTTTAAGTCTTGACTTTCGCCCGCGATTAGACATGCTGGGTAGGGCTGCGTCGTCCCACCCCCGGACAAAACCCGGATTCTGTCCGAAGTTTCTGAAAATGTGGAAGCTGATATATTTTCTATTTAAAGCTGATTTTAAATCCGATCTTCCAGAATGCCGGAAAAAAGAAGATCTTTGTCCGGGAGTGGGACGCCGCAGCCCTAATGCTGGGTTGGATTTTCTTTGAAGTAAAGGAAGTACCTGCATTCTTGACACAAAGTTTCAAGTAAATAGTGGTGGGTATATCAGTTCACTTTATCAAAGCCGAGCAGCCACGCCATGGCTCGACTTATACGTCAAGGCTTTTCCGCTCCAGCGCTGTCCCTGCATCAGGTGAAGTTGTTTCATATCCGTCCCGCTAGATTTAATCCATATTACTCTACCCTGAACCCCCCTCACTCTGCTAATCAGACACTTGCCTCTGATGAATTTTTTCCATCAACTGAAGGATGATCTCATATCCTCCCAGCAAGTTAGGGCGGGTAGAAAAGTTAGAGGCACCAAGTTGAGAAATGCGATCGATGAAAGCTTACTGGGAGATCCCAGTTGTAGCCATCGGGTCGGGCTTTATCACAGGAGCCTGATTAGGCTCTTAAAGAGCAGTGTAGTGAACCTTGAGGCAGCTCAAGATTATTACACCCGAGCAAAGCAGGGGAAGCGTTATCTGAAAACTCCTATAGATCCCCTACCTCTTTCTGTTTACGATGCTTTGATAGATGTTCATTTTTATTCTCGGATTGAAAAAGATGCAGCTCATTTACGAGAGCTTATAATCGATAAAGAAAAAGATGGCTATTCTCTGAGCCAAGAGGATTGCCTAAAATTTTTCAAGGCCTCTTTTTTACTTAAAGATTACAATGGAGTGCTGGACTTTTTAACGAATTGGATGAATTCGGGAAACACGCTAACTCTTCCTCTGGTGAACCAAGCCATGAAGGCCTACTGGAAGTTGGGTGATTTGGCAAGCTGCCTTGAAGCCTTCCAGCAATTAGAGAAAGTTGAATTAATCCCCGACAGCCATTCCTTCGGGGTGTTGATAGCAGCTTTCTTAAAGAAAGCTAACTTCGTCAAAGCTCGGGAATACGCTACTGAGATGTTTGCAAGTACCAAAGTATGTCCAAGTTCATTTAACTTTGTTATCGGAGAGTTTGCCAATAATAACGATTGGTTTGGAACTCGGCTATGTCTAGAGCTTGGGTCCAAGAATGGGATCTCACCTCGCTTAACAACTTTGACCACTTTAATACGCGCATCCATCCGGAATTATCAACTCTCCAAGATGAAGTCGTTGAAGCAAACTTGTGGGCGGCAGGAGGAGCTCGGTGTAATTAATAAGATTTACTTGGGGCTTCGGGATTCCAAAATTCCTCTGGACAAAGTTTCCTTCTGTGCCTTTGTTAGTTGGTATGTTTCAATTGGGTTTGTAGCGGAAGCTTCTTATGTAGTGGAGGATATGGACCGCCTTGGCCAGCCACCTGATCTCCGAGAGTATTCGTTATTAATCAAAGGATATAGTAAAAAGTCACAATGGAGCAACGTCCTTTCAGTCTACAACGTCATCAAGGAAAAGGGCTTGGGAATGAACGAAGCAGTTTATGGCTCCATCGTCAAAGCCCTTCTTGAGCTACGAGGGCGTAATCCTGAAAAATATCTCCATGACATGAGGAATGGCACTCTAGCACATACCACAATTGTGTTTAATATCTGCATCGATCTTTTCTGCCGCCAAGGAAACTTTGCAGAGGCATATAGAATCTACCAGTATATGCAAGAGAGAAAAGTAGAGTGTAATTTGTTTACGTACACTCAGTTCTTTGAAGGCATGTGTTTGTTGAGGCAAGAAGTGGCGGTGCCGAAGAAGGATTGGGAGGAATTCAGGCTTTCGACGCTGGAAATATTCAAAACAATCTTCTCGGATTTGAAGGCTCGATCCTTTCAAGGGGATCTTTCGCTATACAACATGATGGTGAATAGCTTTTCGTATTTGGAGGATCTTGACTCGGCCCAAGAAGTCTACGACTATATGACGCATTTCCTTGGCCTGATTCCTGACTGCAATACATTCTATCCCATTGCTCGGGCGGCAGTCACTGGCATCGGCGTCTCTTCCGCTGTCGATGCTATTCGCTCAAGCCTGGACTCGAAACACGCACGCCTTCTTTATTACACCTTCATCAATGGCTTCGTCTCGGGTCGTGAAACAGGCAAGGCGGTGGCGCTTTATCGGAGGATGCGCGCTCTTAGCTTGTGTGAAAACGATCCATCTGTGACTGGATTGCCCAGTCTCGACGCTGCCTCCTTCGTCAAGTTGATCCACGGCAGTCTAAAAGAGATGGATGACGCCACCGCCCTGGAGATATTTCAAGATCTGCATTCATCAAACCTTCCTGTCCCTGTTCTGCTTCTCCATTCCCTATCCAAACATATTGCCCACCTAGAAGGACTTGCAAATATTGACAGTTTCAAAGGGCTTTTGCAGGATCTCTATCTTCGCCTTCCTCTAGAGGAGGAGTATGAAGAATTTGATGATGCTCCTGAACCCGATTGGCAAGGAAAATCAGTAACATACAAGAACTTCAGATACCTCTCCCTCGATGTCTACCACTGCCTCCTAGAGCTATCAGAACATCCCGAAATCAATCTAACAGATGCATCTACAGATCCTGGTGCCATCTCCCCCATGTCTGCTGCCTCCTGCTACTGAGTTTTCCCTAGAATCCAACATTACATTTCCACAAACTTATCTTCAATATCCTCTCAAGATCACCACGTTTCAATAGATCAATCCATACCCTAGCTGGTGTTTTGGTTCTTGCCTGATTTATCTTCTTTACCAGCACATATCTTTGCCAGAGTCTACTCTGCACAGCATTTTGATCTAAGCTGCTTTACAGAAGTTCTTCTCAAAAGTGGAGTTTACAATCTGTTAAACTAACGATAATCCCAGTAAGAAGAACTGTGTACCCAGAAACAGCATGTAAATTCCCAGTATGCCTGATGAAATCACTTCATCAAGAGCAAAACACCCAAATAGATGATTTGTAATTTAGCATCATAACTGTGCTGTCTTGGCAGAGCTACAAAAAAGGGGGGAATCATATTGGAACTAGATAGTTATCTTTATTGGGAGATACGACTTATATAGTTTGAGTGAATCATAGATATCAGGAACATGATTATGGTGGTCACTTGGTTGGATGGTTAGGGGCTGACTTGATCCTGGTCATGAGTCAAGCGCTAACTTGAGGCATCCATCATATGGGATCATCATCAGCTCATGTTACTGTTTCTGGAAATCTGAGTTGACTTCTGCATTTGGTTACAGGTCACTGGGAAGTCAGATTGTGGGTCACGAACCCGCTTAGTCAAAACCTTTCTGGGGCTTGACCCTGTTGTTTTGACAATAGAAAATCATTTAGTATTTGATATGGCATTCAGAGAAAAATAGTTGTACTATTATACAGCAATATTCCTGAAAAACAGGCTGCACCATATATATGGATCCATTTAGCTGTTACATCCCAGCCAGTACTCTTGGATTGATACACCCTGGCTATGAGTCTTGGGCAGTGTTATGAAAGTAAAAAATTTGAAACCCTCTGCGGGAAACAAACCCCCATCCTGCCACCAGGCGGGGGCTGCAGGCGGTGGGATCGCACATGCACCTGAATTCACTTTGAAAAGCAAATATTCCGGTGCAGGAATTAATCCTATTGTGCCTGCTGCTGTGGGGCCTATTCTGGGCCCCAAAAGCTATGCCCAAGCACTGGTGGGCATATCTAGCACTAGGCAGGCTGTTTTCAACTGCTTAGTGCCCCCAGTTTAAACCCCCTCTATCTAGTAATTTGGGGTTCCCAATTGGGAACCTCTTTTTAATCAAGAAGTTTCAAATCATGAATGTTTTACTGACCAGCCCAATATTGGTAATCATATTGAAAATGTTCTCATGAAACCTGCAACCAGCCTCTCAGCAACCAATGACCACCCAGTTGTAGATAAGCCATCTAAGGGCCAACCAGTTATGTGTGATGACACTAATATTAACTGTCTGCCAACTAACCAGATGCCAGCAAGCTGGATAGCCAAACATGCCACTCAGATAACCAGAGAAGAGAATGAAGAGGCACCTGCAGGTGAGTAGCTATATAAGTCTCAGAATCCCAGGAAAACTAGTTGCTGACATTCTTACCAAATAAAGCTTGTTATGAACCTTTGGCTCACCAACATCTTACCTTATCTGTTTCTTATACTCTTTTTTTCTGCAATTGCCCAGATACCAAAACTCATTCTCAGGAGTAGAGAACCACGCCCCAGCAGGAGACTTAGAAGCACCTGATCACTACTGCCCACCTAACACTTTCTTTGGTTCAGTGTGTTTCACTGAGTATTTTTCCAACCCAAACCCAGAACAGTGGACCTTGTAAGACTTACTGTGGTACACCAGACCAGAAGCTCCCAAAGATTCCCATCACTTAGTCTGTAACAGTAAGGATATTACTATTTACTCCCTCATATATGTAATACCCAAGTATTGAGGATAAATCTTTAGTAACATAAGATGGCATGTTAGGCAGCTGGTAGCTGTTCAAGGCATAGACAATTGGATAGAAGCACATTTCCTGACAGAATTTCATGATTGTCAATTATTTTCCCCTTGAAACCTGAGCCCAAGGGCAGGATTCAACCCCTGACCCTGAATTCCTGCAGGCCGCCAGCCCTAAGAACTGAGAGGCCGCTTGCCCACGTTTTCCTGGGGTTGAGCCCCCACAAGCTGAAGCCAAGAATGATGACCCAAATGACAAGACAAGACAAGCCAAACCAAAGGAATCATTGCACCAAATGAGGAAATAATCAAGGCGCCTAATGCAAGCAACAAAATTCCAGCCATTAGCTTTATGAGTTTGAATACTATACCAGCAACCAATCAAGAGTCACTTTCAGGAGAAGTCATGGGTTTGCAGCCCAAACCCATGACCACAACTCTAGAGAAAGATAATCAAGTAGAAAATTTGAGATTTTTGACCAATAAAAGAACTCCTAGCCCGGGTGCCATTTTACCGCCTTTGAACCCAAGCACCCAGTTCCCCTGGACTCACATTCCCCAATGCCCTGAAGAAACCCTCATGGGAAATATTAAGTTTGGAAGTGGGGTGCTATATAGACCCAAGGACCCCGTGCTCTAAACTTATTGCTATTTTTGAATAAAGGTTATGTTATTTTGGCTCACACAGCTACTGCCTTATTTTGTCTTTGCCATCTATCAAATCAGTACAAGATCACCCGGCCCTCCTGCCCCTCTGCCCACAGATTCTTGTCCTTCAGGTGTTCCCTTTGGCCTCATCCACTTTACAGAGTACCCTCTAAAATCTGAATATAAGAATTACAACCCGGAAAATATCCTTGAACTAGATCTCTTGGCCCACATACAATCCACAGTTAGATACAACCATCAAGGCCCCTGGATATTATCAACACCCAAGTTGGTTAGAGGCAAATTCAACTACCTGCCTTCCTACAAACTCTGCATGAACTTCATGGAACTGCCTGTGACCCCAAGCCAATGCCCACCTTCTCACCTGACCTCCCAACCAATCACACTGACAAGCTTTTTGGGATTGTGTACATCACCCTCACAGGGGTGATTGACACGTTAATCTTGGCTGCTGGCCCGTGGTCCTGAGTAGTAAAGTCCTTTTTCTAACTCTTTAAGTTAGCTCCTCTCTTGTGGTAGGCTTTATCTGCAAAAACCCCAGCCCAAGTGATCCCTGAAACCAACAGGCTGGCCGCCAAAGACTGGATCCCTAACACAGAAGGCTTTGGCAAGGATGTTGAATTATTTATGGCTGCTGGCAAGGTACAGTAGCCTAATCAAAGGGATTGTAAGAGAGGGGGCAAGACTAACAAAGTCTGGCTCCCATCCTGGTGGTTGGTTTCACCAGGATGCCATCCAGCGCAGGACTGGAATGGCCGCTCAAAGAGGCCTCTCAAAAGAGGCCAGCCAAGAAAAGGGAGGAAAATAGACGTCCAAGGCCATAACCAAAGTACCAGTAAGCAATCAAAAAGAACAATCCCGGATGGGAGAGATATATAGACCCACAGGAGAAACTTGTTGCAGGAGGGAAGGGAGTGACTTGGGACTGTTGTAAGTTTGGTGCTATGCTAGTCCAAGAAAGGGAATCCATCAGTCCCTGACTCTGAGAAGGATGAAAGGTTCTCAGGATAAGGACCTGTCCAAGACAACTGGACAAGTGTGATAAGGATGATGAGGACCTGGGAAAAATGTAAAAGGGAATTTGAGAGCAGGCCAGGATTGGAAACAGAAATTGAGCATCCAAGAAAAGTCTATTCCAAATACCTGGGGTTGTGATCCAGAAAAACAGAAATATGGGTACCATAGTCACCATGAATGCCTTATGTAAAGGAGACAACATTGTTGCATAAGAGGCTTTAACCAAAACTTCTGGGCAGACTGACCACAAGCACTAGGACAATTCCAAGGGGTTGAACCAAGTCCAGATCTTCTTGGGTTGAATTTCAACAACAAAAACATGGGCAGGCAAACCAGAGGAAAGTGGGAGGAGGGACAACAGCAGGAGTCAGGACAGTAACCTTTATCATTTAATAAGTCTTCAAAAAGTACAAATAAATTTGCAAAATTAGGAGTTTTATTTGGTAATTGGAATTGGTAAGCAAGGGACCTGACAGCGCTTGTGTCCATTATATGTATAGAAGGGGTGATAGCGCTGGGGGTTTAAAGAAGGGGGCTTTGGGAAGCAAAAAAAGGGGAGCCTGTTTAAAGTAACAGCCTAATCTTCTCATGGTCTGGGCTAAGAAAATAGGAGCAGCAGACCCAAGTGTAAGGAACAGCCACCTGGTTGGCTAAGTGCATTTCAGGGACTCAGGGTGTACATTACCCCCAATGACTGCCTTTGACGTCACAACTGGGATGCTTCCAAAACAATTACTTCAGGCCAAGGGACCCCCAGGCCGGAGGAATTTCTTGACCGGTGTGAGATTAGGCTGATTGACCACAAATGATCAGGTTAATCATTGCACGCAGATCTTAATCAGTTACACGCCGTATTATCACTGGGCATCATTATATTAATAGATATGGCAGTTATACGCCATATAATTGCTAGTTTATTATAATAGATGTAACAATTATACGCTGTATTACCATTTGATTATCACATAATTAAGTGCAGTTAGTATAAGCCGTGTAATTGCTAGTTTATTATAATATATGTAACAATTGTACGCTGTATTACCACTGATTGTCCCAATGTGATGTGATTATATGCTGTATATTGCTTGTTATATTATAATTGATGTACTTATTATACGCCACATAAACGTTAGCCAATATAGTGAATATCATTGATTACACAGCGTGTAATCACTAAATCATCAATTGTATATCACCCATTCTACCCTACTGGATGTTGTATCAACTCAGCCTCACACAGCCTGATGGATGTATATGTCCATGTCAAACAAGTAATATACAAGTGGCTAAGAAATACCAAGTCCAGATCAGTATTACACGGCGTATAATTGGGTTCCTTATTGATTTGGGTCAGTATTACACGGCAGATAATCCTCTGAGTCACTAATGGATTGAGTCTGCTATTATATGGCGTATAATCCTTAAATCGACTTGTTGCATTAATAAGCAGAAGGTTTGCCAACCAGAAAAGGATCACTGATTAAGCCCTGTAAATGGAATACCAGAATTCTACCTTCCAATGTAGGAGGGCTGAACAGGGACAATTTCTAAGCACTAACTAAATATGGTGTAGTTTCCCAGCGCAATAATAGGCGCGTAAGATACAGCCAATTGATAAATGACAGTAGGCTAGCTCGAGAAGAGCATAGGCTGTAGCTGAGGTGCCATGGACACCTGCTAAGGCCAGTAGCATATCACGTGCCAAGGACATCCAATCAGGATGGGTGTAGCCAGCAAAGATAGACCTATTGCAAAGATAGCCACTGGGAACTGTCTGAAAGGACAAGAACAAGGGTTGTTGCAGTATATATTGATATAGACACCTGAAAGGACAAAAAGAAGTTCATAGTTACACCTGGATAGATTACAGCCGCTGGCTAGATTGTACTCCAGTATCAATAAACGTAATTATATTCAAAGTTCTATTCTATTGTAGTCTGTAGTGCTCTTGCATAGGATTAGGTAGAGTACATTGGCAAGGCTAACATCTATCTGTAGCTTTGAACATACCAGCAATATCACAAGTTGCTCAACATTGGTGCTCATTTGAAATTGAGCCTCTGCCAATGCCCCAGAAACTGCCCCTGCCCGCCAGGAATTGTCCCTGGCACCGCCTCTGCCTAGCTTTATCAACAAGCATGGGCACAAGATGAAAACTTCAGACAGTGAGTGTGCTCCTGTCTTTTCCATGAGCAACCCCGTGGTTGTTCACCTCCCCCCTGCAACCGTCCCTTTGGTTGTGGCCCCGTTGCCCTCTGTTCCCGAGGGTCCCACCTTGGTTTGCTCATATGATTGCACACAGATTGTCGAGCTGGCCAAAACCTTGCTTCGGGGATTCCGCCTCTGTTCCTCAGATTGTCCAGACCAGAATCTGAGCCTGTTCTCTCACTACCGGGACCAGGAATCCCGCTGGCAGCTCTACTGGCTTTACCGCAACGCTACGTTCCAGGCTCTCCAGGAACGCCTTGGTAGTGGTGATCATGCTGTGGAATACCTCGCTGGCTTCATCCAGCCTTCAGTAAAACAACTCCAACTTGTGGCCGCCCGACAGAACCTCAAACTTTCCTCCCTTGGTGATACCCTCCTCTCCTGCTGCCGCAACTGGGCTGATCAATGGGCCACGGCCAACGCCTCCTTTTTGGAGATGTGTGCCGTGGTCCTGGCTAATCAGTCCATGGGGGAACGCGCATGCTTGGATTGATGAACTGATTGAAATACTGAACACAAAGTTCAGAACCATGGTCTACAAAGCAATGGATGCACGTGGAGCCTCCCTAGCATGGCTGCAAGACATCCACAAGTTCTGTGCCAAGTCAGACAAATTTGGCGTTAGAATGGCAGACAACATGACCATGTTGGATCAAAACATTATTACCCTAGACAGAGAAGTAGAGCAGTTGGGCTCACGCCTCCACCAATTTGAAAAGTACCTTCTGGACAATTTCCAGAGACTGGAAACTAGAGTTGACAACCAAGCAAAGGCGTCCTGATCATCTACACCAAAGCCGCTATCCTGCCCATACAGTGCAAAAATTTGTACACTCAAGAGCAGAATAGCGACATTAGAGAGCACAATCCAAGGATACAAAGAGGAGTTTGCCAGAGCACATGAGACTATCATGGTGCTACAAACAGAACAGCTGACACTGAGGGACGCCATTTCACGCCTTTCTAAAACAACTGCAACCGTAGAGTCTGAGCTCTGTCAGAAAAGCCAGCAGATGGTAAACAACAATGTCCATGATTGCCTGGATAGGATGGAAGCCCAGATGCAGCTACGGGCAACAAAAGGCTGCAACTGCATCTTGAGCAGCCATTGGACTTCATCTTCAACACATACAGATCACTATGAAGATGCTGCCAATACCTCCAAGGAGGAAGGGTAATCACCAAACAGGGGGATTCCCGAGGTCTTCACAACCCTTCCTTCAAGAGAACCCTTCACGCCAAAGGCAACACCTAGGGCCAGGCGTAGTTATACAGCGGATAGGCAATTCACCGCCTCCCCCTGCCAACCTCCCAAGACTACAGCTGTGAATGAACGGTTTAAACCCTTGAAATTCCTAAATTCAACAAACAAGGGAATGTGCACTCCTTCCTAAGACTGTTTGAGATGGCCATGAGAGGTGCCACCGACCACCAAAAGGCAACCACGCTCATCACCACACTGGACGCAACCAGTGTCAATCTAGTGATGCCACGCCTACCCGCAACAGACTGGATGTATCAAGAGTCTAGGCAGGCAGTGTTGGAAGAGTTTGGTGGGGAGGACATCCTCTTCACCAGGAAGTCTGAGTTCGGTGTAATAAAGTTCTCTCCTGGCAAAACCCTGTAGGAATTTGCGGAACAATTCTACCACAATGCGCTGGTACTCCTTGGCTCTGGTACAGTCTCCACCTTTGATATCTGCGCTGCAATGAAGCAGACCACTCACCTGTACAAAGACTCCACAGATCAATGGCCCCCGCCTACGCCAAAGGTAAAGATGTGTCAGAAATTGTTGACTGCCTCTGAAGCCATGCCAAGACGTTTGGTCCTCCCAATTGCCCTGAGTCCAAACAGCCTAAGCCAGCCTACAAGAAACCACGCTTTCAGAAGGAGGACTCCACTAAGATCTCCGCACATCCTCCTGATGTGAAAGGCCCCTACTGCATTGCCTGCAACACTGCCAGGGACTGGAAATCAAAGTGCTCATCCAACGCCAAGAAGGTGCACGTGGTACAAGCCCACCCCACTGGCACAAGTGAGGGAAAAGCAAAGGTGGAGTAGAAGAGGGAAATTCTACCTCCGCCAAATCCCTCAACATTCCCATCAAACCTGGCCCCAAAGACCAATATCCCAAAGGGCTACATGAAGACGCAATCCACATGGTTGTAGCCAACAACCTCTATGCTGTGACAACACGGTCCCAAAGTAAAGTCAAGCAAGAAGAGGCCGCCCTGGCTGAAGTCTCAAAGCCATATGCAGCCCAGCTACAGGATGCCAGGGAAGATTGTTGCTCGCCATGTTCCAATGACACCCCAAACCTAAAGTCAATCCAAGTAGCTTTTCTGCTGGAGGAGCTTAAGTCTGCATACCCCGATGTCTGTGAGAGTTTGCTCCAAACCTTGGAGAGTGACAAGGAGAATGGGATACACACATTAAAAAGCCTCAATGACTCTTATATCAATTGTACCTACATTGACATATTGGTTAACAAACATTGCATTTGAGCCATAGTGGATAGTGGTGCTCCGTTTAACATCATCTTCACTAAGATGGTGAAGAAATTGGGTATAGCCCCAGATGTTGACTACAGATCACCCTTTGGTACAGCTGGCAAGGAGCCCACGTACTCTGTGGGAGCATACAGTGCACTACCTATGCAATTTGGCTCCATTGCAGTATCTGCTCCAGCAGTTGTACTGCCAAACAACACCTATGATTTCCTAATAGGCACCTCCTTCTTGGTAAAATATGGAGCCATGACACACTGGGGTCTTTCCACCTTTGAAATCCTTGGGCAGACCCTACCCTTGTTCTTCAGTAAGGAAGGTCAAGACACCACGCCCAAACCCTGAAAATTTGTCAACCTGGCCTACGCCAACGGAATTGTCCCTGTAGAATACAAACTTGTCAGGAAACATAGGCGTAAACTTCCTACACAGATTCTGGAACATAAGGGTGTTCCAATGAGGACCAGGTCCGCTTTTTCCCTGGAGCCTAGACACCAGAAGATTGCGGAGACTGGGTTGTCTGTGGTTGTCCCTGAAAGGCTATATGGAGAAGTTATTGAACCCTGGGGCCGTTCTTGCTTCAAACTGTGCATTGCTCCAGGCATTGTTACCCCTGGCCAACAGAAGATACATGTTCTCTTGGCCAACCTTACAAAGAAGACGCTTTCTATCAAGAAAGACCAAGTAGTAGGCTTCTTACACTTCTACCCTACAGAGGAACTATCTGAGGTTAAGGGATTTGGTACATTTGAGGAAATGGGTATACCGGACAAACCTGGACCAGCAGTCCACCTGACTACCCCCTAGCTGACCTTTCCTCCCTTGGCCCTGAGGAGCAAGCTCAGGCATCTTTGCTGTTTGAGAAGTACCGCTTGATCTTTGCAGAAAGCAACCACAATCTGGGTTGTGCTGAAGGAGTAACCCACCACATTGATACAGGAACCACTCCTCCAATCTGCATGCGCCCTATAAAACAATCCAAAGCTAACAAAGAAGTTGTCTCAGAAGAGATCAGTGAACTGCTAAAATGGGGTATGCTGATCCCGTCCAAAAGTCCTTGGGCATCTTCTATTCTGATTGTCAAGAAGAAAGATGGCTCCAACTGAGTTGTCATTGATTATTGACGCCTCAATAAGGTCACCAAGAAGGACTTGTGTCCCTTACCTTGTATAGACAACACATTGGACCGCCTCAGAGGTGCCAAGTACTTCTCTGCTATGGACCTCATATTGGGCTATTGGTGGATTGAGCTACCTCCCAAAGAACAAGAAAAATGCGCCATCATAACCTCACAGGGATTATTTCAACCAACGAGGATGCCGCAAGGGCTGTGCAATGCCCCTGCAACTTTCCAGCAAGCAATGGACACCATCCTAGGTGACCTTAAACTCTCCTGTGTCCTAGTGTACCTGGATGACATCAATGTCTTCTCTAGGACTTTCACGGAACATCTTGCTTATTTGGAAGAGGTCTTCAAGAGGTTAGCTGCTTCCAATCTTAAGATAAAGCCACGCAAATGCCAGTTCTTCAAAGATCAGCTGGAATACCTGGGCTTTGTTATAGACAGTCACAGCCTACAGCCCCAGCCTGCAAAAACCGAAGCCATATCTAAGATGAAGCGCCCTGAGTCAAAGCGTGACATACAGGTATTCTTGGGTATGATTGGCTACTATTGATGGTTCATCCCCTGCTTTGCAGCCATTGGAGAACCTCTCTTTCACCTGCTGAAGTCAGGAGTCAACTTTGTATGGAGTAAAAAATGCCAAGGAGCCTTTGACAAGCTACGCTTGGCCTTGTCAAGTGACCCTGTTCTGATGTACCCAGACTTTGACAGACCATTTGTGATCCATACCAACGCCTCGCTTACCGCAGTTGGGGATGTACTATCCCAACTTGACAACAAAGGACTCAAACACCCTGTAGCCTATGCCAGTAGGACACTCAACGTCCACAAACACAACTATACAGTGACAGAGCGCAAATGCCTGGCAGTCATCTATGCATGCAAACAGTTTTGGGTCTACATTCATGGCTTACGGTTCACAGTGGTCACCAATCACGCATCCCTAGCTTGGCTCCAGAGCCTCAAGGAACCAGAAGGCCAACTGGCTTGATGGGCATTGAAACTACAGGCCCTAGACTACAAGATCCTTCACTGTCCTGGCAGCAAGCACCAGAACGCAGACTGCCTTTCCCGCTTACCCACTGTGGCTCTGGTAAGCTTGTTAGCGGATCAGCTGTACCAGAAGATGATGACTGGGAAGTTTAGCGACAAACCTGAGAAAGTACAGCATATTCTACAGGACCTTTGGAAGGATACAACACTACACAATGGCATACTGTACAAGCTAGTGGATGGTAAGGAACACATATTCCCTCCTCCCTCCAAAAGGACTAGCATTGTTACAGCCGCTCATAAAGCGACAGGTCATGGCGCCTTTTGGAAGACCAAAGAGATCCTGTCTCACACTTACTTTTGGGAGGCAATGAATTTTGACATTCAGGAGACAATTGACTGCTGCATTGAGTGCCAAGGGAATAAACCTCTACGCAAAAGCACAACCTACCAAATGGTACAGCCCCATTTTGCTTGGCATACTGTATCAATGGACGTAATGGGACCACTCCCACGTAGCGGCCCTGGCTTTTGATATGTGATAGTGGCTATAGATCACCTAACTAAGTGGGTGGAAGCCCGGCCCCTAAGGAAAGTTGACGCCCCCTCCACTGCAAAATTTGTCTTGGATGCCATTATACTTTGCCATGGCTGTCCCCAGTTCCTGCTCTCAGATAACGGGACTAATTTTACGGCCTCCATAATATCAAGGGTGAACAATCTCATGAGAGTCCGTGGAGTACTCTCCACTCCCTACCACCCTGAAACCAATGGGATGGTGGAACATGTCAATGGTACCCTAACCCAGATCCTCCGGAAATTGGCTTCATCACGTACATCCTCTTGGGAAACATACTTAGGAGCAGCAGTGTTTGCGTACAACATCTTGTTGCATTCCACCACGGGTGTTTCCCCTTTTCAGCTGATGTATGATTGACATCCTGCCATTCTGCCTGTCCTATACTCGGCCACAGGCGACCCTGGGCAGCTTTCCTATGATCAGTACCTAGGACGACTGGCTGACACCCTCATCAAATTGCAGGTATCTGCTTTTAGCAACACAGCTATCAAGACCCAAGCCAGATTTGAAAGAGACTCTGCTAGTAGGGCCCCATTGCCTTCTTTTGAGGTAGGGGAGGGGGTCTGTTGTGTTCTGAGGCGCGGCACAGACACACAACGGGGAATTCTAACCTTAGGATTGGATTTGTACTAAGTCTCAGTTAGATGACAGGGAAGGCAATAGTGTTTACCTTGCGGCCCTGGAAGAATAATCTCTACTAGTTGTGGCTAGAGAGAGGCGCGGAAGTACAGAAGACACAAAGACAAAAATGTGAATAGAACTTAAATTTTATTGGTGAATGTGAAATGGAATATATAGTGGTTAGGAATACCACAAAACACTACCAGGACGGTAGGATCACTTGCCACAAGCATGAGTGGGGCAATTGAGTTGCGCAGAGTCAGGAAGCCAAACAATCATACTTCCTGAAGCAGAAGCCAGTTCATTTTGAGAGTCAAACACAAAAGCAAGAGATTTGTCCTCAAAATGGCCCAACAAAGGTGAAATCAAAACATGGTGAATGCCGTTATTCACGACAGGGTCGCATACTGCAACACTAGAGGAGCAGGTAGATCCCACAAACTAGACAGACTATGGGTAGGTCCTTTTGAGATCATAGAGAAGACCTCACCTGACGCCTACATCATCAAGGATAAGAATAGTGGACACATATTCAACCGCGTACATGCAAAGTTCCTTTGCTCATTCTGCACCCCAAAGGAAGGGCCTAATTAAACACTATCTGAACTTGCCATAAAAAATAACATAAGTAATATAGGCACATCCTATGATTCATGATAGGGAATATATAAAGAGATATGAAAATATAAAAATATAAAAAATATTAGAATATAAAAAAGATATAAATATGAAAATAAAATATAAAAGTGCACTATAAAGAAAGAGGACTTAGTCCTATGAAGGTTTATTGGTGAGTTTCCTCCTCAGGCTCTTCAGAGACATTGTGGGTGGTGGCCTCTACATAGTCACCAAAAGCGTGGGTGGCCACCACCTGATAGAGAACAACAACGTTCCGTAACCACATGTGTCACGCTTCAGGGGACAGCTGTTCCCAGTGCATAATGGGTGCACTCAAGGCCAGCTCCCCCCTGCAAGGCAACCCAGCCCACACTCAATGGGGAAGCACGCTCCTAACACCAGGCACTCCACAATAAACCCTTTGGAGGGGTAATCAGCCGGAAGTCCCTGCTGGCAGCAAAGCACTTCACATTGGTAGAACTCTAGAATGACCTGCATCTGGGCCAATGAACCCCGAGGAAGCAAAGGCTTCGGCACGAGGAAAAGATTCCCCACCAAAGACATATAAGGGAGATACTGGGAGGGATCCCCAGTCTCCAGCTTCTCCAAGGTTAGATTGATGGCTGCCGCCAGTCGGTTGTGTTGGTTATCAGTGCGTCAAAGACCCCACTGACGGGTAGAGTTGGGACTGGGCCCCCAAGCACGGGACCAGACCCGCACTACTGCACGGTTGAAATTGATCACCCACGCGTACTTGGCATACAATGCCACATTGGAACAAGGCGGCTCCACTAGGACCCCCTCAAGAGGCCAGGCCAGCTTGCAAAGGGCCACGGAACAAACAGCAGGTGGGTGGTACTGCTCGGAGTGGCAAAGACGGGAGTGGACATCTACCCCCTGGCCACAAGACAGAAGGACAAAGAGAAACTCACTCAGAAGTTCATAGCCCTGAAAAAGGCTATTAACTTCAAAGTCCGCATGATCCGGGCTGTACATTAGGACCACAGATTCCAACAAAGCCAGATCAGGGGTGTAAGGCACAGCAGGGGTGCGGGGAACAACGGCCCTGGCCCGCCAGACCTCCGGGTCCACAGGGGTAGCTTGATTGGCTCTTCCAATCACCAAAGGAGGACAATCCCCATGCTTGGCTTCTTGCTCCAGGATCAGGCTATTTGGACGCTGGAAGGGATTGATCACCACGGTGGTGGCCAAGGACAACTCCGAGTGAGTGTCACTACCATGAGCTCGTAACAAACGCCAACTGTAGAATTGGAGACGGCGTGCCTCCTTACTCTGGCAACTGAATTCCTGATGACGCTCTGCAGACATGGTCACCAGGAACTCCTGGTACTCCTCTTTGCTGCTAAGCCGGGAAGACGTGGTTGAGAAAGCCATAATGCCTGACTCCCTTCTTACCCTCCCTATTTATGGTCAAGAGGGGGGAAATGTGAGATTAGGCTGATTGACCACAAATGATCAGGTTAATCATTGCATGCAGATCTTAATCAGTTTTATGCCGTATTATCACTGGGCATCATTCTTTTAATAGATATGGCAGTTATACACTGTATAATTGCTAGTTTATTATAATAGATGTAACAATTATATGCCGTATTACCATTTGATTATCACATAATTAAGTGCAGTTAGTATAAGCCGTGTAATTGCTAGTTTATTATAATAGATGTAACAATTGTATGCCGTATTACCATTTGATTATCACATAATTAAGTGCAGTTAGTATAAGCCGTGTAATTGCTAGTTTATTATAATAGATGTAACAATTGTACGCTGTATTACCACTGATTGTCCCAATGTGATGTGATTATACGCTGTATATTGCTTGTTATATTATAATTGATGTACTTATTATACGCCACATAAACGTTAGCCAATATAGTGAATATCATTGATTACACGACATGTAATCACTAAATCATCAATTGTATATCACCCATTCTACCCTACTGGATGTTGTATCAACTCAGCCCCACACAGCCTGATGGACGTATATGTCCATGTCAAACAAGTGATATACAAGTGGCTAAGAAATACCAAGTCCAGATTAGTATTACACGGCGTATAATCAGGTTCCTTATTGGTTTGGGTCAGTATTACACGGCGGATAATCCTCTGAGTCACTAATGGATTGAGTCTGCTATTATACGGCGTATAATCCTTAAATCGACTTGTTGCATTAATAAGCAGAAGGTTCGCCAAACAGAAAAGGATCACTGATTAAGCCCTGTAAATGGAATACCAGAATTCTACCTTCCAATGTAGGAGGGCTGAACAAGGACAATTTCTAAGCACCAACTAAATACGGTGTAGTTTCCCAGCGCAATAATAGGCGCGTAAGATACAGCCAATTGATAAATGACAGTAGGCTAGCTCGAGAAGAGCGTAGGCTGTAGCTGAGGTGCCATGGACACCTGCTAAGGCCAGTAGCATATCACGTGCCAAGGACATCCAATCAGGATGGGTGTAGCCAGCAAAGATAGACCTATTGCAAAGATAGCCACTGGGAACTGTCTGAAAGGACAAGAACAAGGGTTGTTGCAGTATATATTGATATAGACACCTGAAAGGACAAAAAGAAGTTCATAGTTACACCTGGATAGATTACAGCCGCTGGCTAGATTGTACTCCAGTATCAATAAACGTAATTATATTCAAAGTTCTATTCTATTGTAGTCTGTAGTGCTCTTGCATAGGATTAGGTAGAGTATATTGGCAAGGCTAACATCTATCTGTAGCTTTGAACATACCAGCAATATCACAAGTTGCTCAACAACCGGGATTCCACGGATTGTGGAATTTTATTCCCAATTATCACAGGCCGCAGGTTAGCCAAAGCCTGTAAAATGTGGCCTGTGTTTTCCTGTTGTCCTGCTCAAATTGTTTCAAGACAGGACAACACCAAGAAAGCAAACATTCCAGATGGATTAAAGTCTCCTCTGCAGTTAGAGAGAACACCCAAAAAGGGGAAGAAGTTTTGGCCGTGAAAGCCAGTACAAAACGCTTGTCTACAGTGTGGGCCAAGTCCTCCAGGTTTTGGATAGGCTTTGCCTGCACACAGCCTGCCTTTTTTATGGTCTGGGGAAGATATCCCTGTCCAGAGCTAATGGCAGGCCTCAGAACTTTGAAGGGATCATGTAATTAGCCAAGTTGGGGGTTGGGCAAAATGCTGCCAGAGGTGTTCATGGGTTTGTATTCATTGAGTTATGTTGGCTCATGGTACAATATTTCTCTGGGTCCCTGTGGTTCAGGTCAAAACTGAGCATAGGTTGGCTGGTTGCCCCTTATCCCA
The DNA here is from genome assembly GCA_014839935.2 of Entomophthora muscae. Classification (NCBI taxonomy): domain Eukaryota; kingdom Fungi; phylum Entomophthoromycota; class Entomophthoromycetes; order Entomophthorales; family Entomophthoraceae; genus Entomophthora; species Entomophthora muscae. The sequence continues at coordinate 21,148 of QTSX02002405.1, forward strand.
AGGTAAGCTGTCAAGACAGCTATGAAGAGGATATAATCCATCTTATGACTTGAGGGAGAGGTGATGGGTCTAGTAAGGTTACTTTCTTAGTCTATGTAGAGGATTTATTAATGTGATAATATTGAGGGGATATTTGCTCAATGATAGCACAACCTATCATTATGGGGTTTGTCTTTATTTATTCTAGTGGACCTGCAAGGCATGATTATTGGAAGGCATAACATTGGGGAACCAAGATTCTGAGTTGCATCTGTTATTCTCTTTTCTGGATTGTCTTAGGGTGGCTGGTAATTGAGAAGGATTGGCTGGACCCCAGCTTGCATTGGCATAGGGCCAGTTGAGCTTTCTTCATGCATCCAAATTCATTTACTAAATTTGGTGCATGGTTTTCATTGCTGGAGAGCCTGTCAGCTTCATTCCCCATTTGGTAGGCTCCCAACTTGGGCAGCAGTTCCTCCCAAGTTTGGCTTTGGGAAAGTTACCTTTCCTGGTTTCCTGATTTGGCTATTTCATAAAAGAGTGAATGGGGACTGGCCTGCTGGCATGGGAAGAAAAAGACTGGTAGGCAGCTGGCAGGCTGGCTCATGAGTGCAAGTTTTGTGAATGACTTGCAGAGTGGACTATTAAGAGTGACAGGCACCTGCACAGTGACTGTGTGCATCTGATCAATAGCAGTGAGTGTCTGCACGTTGGCAGTGAGCAACAGCTTGGTGGTGACTGGCTTTAGCGTGGTGGTAATGTGTATCTGTTTGATGGTGGTGGGCATCTACTTGGTGACGGCGGGTGACTGTGTGTTGGCAGCAGGCTTCTGCGTAGTGGTGGCATGTATCTGCTTGGTGGCGGCATGGGCCTGCGTAGTAGCGGCAGATGTCTGCATATTTGCAGCGGATTTCTGCTCGGTGACAGCGGGTGTCTGAGTGTTGGTTATGCGGCTATAAGTGTCAGGAATATTTCTGATAATATTTAACAGGAAATACAGCAACCTCTCTGTCTACCTAGTCCCAATGGAACCCCCACCAACTTTCAAGACCACTTTCACATCACCTCACACTTCTGGCTCTACTGGCCAGAGTAGTCAATTTCTTGGTGTGCTTTATCTAGCACTTACAGGATTTGATTGACTCTGCTTTGCCAGTGGCCAGTCTATGGGCTGTGGCTAGGAAAGCCTTATCCTACCTGGTGAAGTTAGGTCCCGCCCTCTGGTGGGCCATGCCTGTATCTGCTCCTGCTCTATCAACTCCCAACGGTTCAGGGCAGTACACTTGGTACCCTGACAATCTGTGTTTTTCAGCTAGGCTCTATAGGCTTTGATCTCGCTTAAACCCTTATGGCTCTAAACTTATGAGAGATTTCAGAAGGCTCTGAGCTCCTGTGACAGGTTCTGAAAGTACTCTCAAGGCGACATTTCAATTGCGTTGGGGGTTGTTTTGTGGTTTGAAAGTAACATCATTGGGGTATATTTCTCTATGGTGTTGTTCTAGATTTTGAGGCAACAGCTTAGCTCAACCGATCCTTATTTAGAAACTTAATCACATGTACAGTTGCGACCTAAATTTGGGGATTGGGTTGAGGGCTCTGGCCTGGCATCAGCTTCATCTCAATCTTCTAGGGGGAAGTTGGAAAGCTGGCCCAGGGTCTGGTTGGGGCCCATAAATCCTTGTTTTCAGACTGGGCCCTGGAGTGGGGGCTTTTTCCAGCTACTCGTGGATCATCTTAGAGATTGAGAGATTAGGGAGCGTTAAATATCTGAAGGTGGGATCTTGATTTAATCAACTTATGCTATACATAAACACTCGCTTTGATAAGAGAGTGTATTCAGAAAGCTTGTAATTACCAGATGTATCTGAGCTTCTACTTGATTGGGTGGTAACCAATTTTCCTGATCTTGTTGAGGTATTTGGGGATTGGTTTACTGATAGGAATATTTATGGTTTATCCAAGCTTTTACTACATCCTGCCTTGTAGACTTAAAGAGATGGCTCTAACCTCAACTATCCTTCAGGTGATCTCTAGCTATAGAGAATGCATAATTATATTCAAAGTTTAGACCAGTTTCATGCATCGCTCTAGCTTATGGTGCTTGCATGTTATAAATTGGTTGTAGGAGAGTTGGTTTTTTGTAGCATTTTTAAAGGCGTGATGAAAGATGTTATGTATGGTCTTGTGGGTTTAGGCGTGTTGATCAAAATGATTGAAGTTGAAATGTGCTTTTTGTAGCGTGCTTACAGGCTTAACTACCGGCCCAAATCCAGTTTTGGCGTGCACCTTTAGGTTCAGAATCCAATCACCCATTTATTTTAATTAACTTTAGGTTGGAAATAAATAAAAGACTACATTTGTTGAATGTAAATCATGAATGGTGAGAAAATGAAAATCTGCTTTTCAAGGCTATATAAGGCTACTGGGGTTTAAATTGAAGCCTAAATAAAGATAAGTTGGGTACGATGTTGGCTGCTCTATATTTAATCTACATTAGACTCCATGGCTTAAGTGAGAAGTACATCTTCAAGATTTGTTGCTCTATAGCTATTTTCCTGATAGGCTTTCTGAAATGCCTAGCTTGTTGATGCCTTTGCTTTGATCATCTCTGCAATTCCAGAGATGGCAACCAGGCTTCGTTGAACTTCAAGCTCATGTCGAGCACGATCCCTAAGCTGTTTGATGACGTGCATCAAAGCTGGGGAATGGGCAACAACTTCACCATAGATATCTAAGGGATGAGATACAAGAAGCTTATTTGCTTACCAAGGACCCTCTCGATGATCTTTATGACAAGCTGAGACTGAGTGGGAACACAGATGTTCTTTGAAAGGAAATTTAAAAGGGCAAGAAGCGACTGATCATCTCTTCCTGATAAAGCGACTTCAAGACGACCCCTGCGAATCATCTCCCTTAGACCCTCAATAACTAAGTGAGGGGACTTGTTTTCCTAAGCCAAGTTAGGTTTGCAAAGTAGTGATCTTACGGAAGAAAGAAGAGTATCCAAAGCTTCTTTGTATTTAAACTCCCGCATCTGCTTGTCGTGTAAACAGGTTGCGGCAGAATCAGATCCCGAGGGAGAAGGTCTCTTTGAGGGATAGGGTGCAGGGCGAGTGGACTCGATCTTATCCATCAGGTTGCTCTGGGCCCTTGAAGATTGGACACTGGGAACAATTCTACGGCGAATAGAGAGGGCCTTTGATACCATCCCAACAGCCAAGACTGTGTTGCTAGGCGAAATAGCTACCGAAAGAACAGGGCTGGGGTATTTGATGCTGTGCTGCATTGTATAGCTGCTGAGATCATAGATTTTCACGTGATGGTCGAGTGAGCCGGCCAGGAGTCGCTCACGGTTGCCATCCAGGGTAAGAGAGGTGACGGTCTTTTGGAAGTTGGCAAGGAGATGTATGCGGCGGCCAGCAACAACATCGTAAATGCCGACCTGAGGACCTCCAGCAACAGCTATCAAGCTGCCCATGGGGTATACCAACACATCTTCAACAGGAGCATCGTGTTTGATGGTCAGGCTACATGCGGCATGGGCGGGATTGCGCGAATCCCATAGCTTGACGGTGCCGTCGTACGAACCAGAGACGTAAAGGTTGGGGTTGTCTGAGAAAACAGAACCAGCGCGAACGTAATCAGTATGTCCAACAAAGGTCTGAATGGAGGCTTGGCTGGGAATATCCCATACCTTGACAAGCTTGTCGTCTGAGCCCGAGAGGATTTTGGTATTGTCGGTGTGAAACTTGGTGACTTGAACGGGGCTAATCGATTGTTATAAGCAAGAGCTAGTGAAAAAGGGTACCCTCGATGCTCTTTCATGGTTCTTAGAATCGCGCGAGAGTTGACATCAAAGATCTATTTGTAATAAGTCTGGGTAGACCGTGTCACTAGAAGTACCTGGATAACACCCGAATTGTCACCTGCGACCAAAAGCTTACCATCAGAACGGAAAGAGGCAGAGTAAGCAGTGTCAGTGAACCGGGAGATAGTCTTTGAGACAGATTGTGTCCGAGAGTTGTAAATTTGGACCCGTGCTGATGCAGTCACTGCAAAGTCATAAGGGGACACTGGAGAAAAATGAATAGAAGACACAGAACTAGTTTCGCTGATGATAACAGGGTTCTAAAAGGAGCGTTGGTTATGAAGCTAAATTTATTTTACAAAACGCAGAGTCCAGTATTTTTAAGTGATACCGATTTATTAAAGCTGGCATAGGGAGGTATGACCCAAGAAAAACTTACCACAAAAGATTTCCAAAACGCAGCCTCAGGAGATAAACATTCGGTTTCGGGTAGCTGTCTAGCTGTGAGGGGTAAAAAGGACGCCATGTCTTACGTAAAGCTTGGTTTTCTAGTATATATTTCTCTTTAGTAGCAAGCCTTATCAACTTTCAGAATAATTATTTTAGATACTTTTCAAAAAAGGACAACTAAGCATCTTGATATCTATACTTGTATATGATGTCCTAAATCCATATATTTCTTTTTTATCAAGGCTGAGCTATACATACGTTTAAGAAGAGCCTGATATCTGCGAGCACTGAAAAAATTACCCAATTTAACAAAAATAAAACATTTATAGAGATAACTTATAACGTTCTGAGCCTGAACTACAACTATAATCTGCGTTTCAGGAAACATGCTTGCATTTTAATAATCTCATTTTTCCAAACAGTTTCTTTCAAGAATAAACTTCAAGCTTGATTTTAACAACATACAGCCAAGCCTTGAAACCCCAATCAAGGAATTTGAAAAGATAATCAACTGAATACCTTAATGAATCTAACGACGAAATCCAAATCAAAACTGCTGTTTTACCTTGTTGAACTGATGCTCTCCTTTTAAACAGCAAAAATTGGCCTGTCGAATTTCAAGCTGCTCTCGGGGTTCAAAAAAATCAGTGCCAGAAGCAACACCACAGATTTGCTTCAGTAATCCAATCCACCCTGAAATATCTACCCTAGAGTTACGGTGGACCGCCCCTGGACGCTCACCCAGATTTTGTCCAGTACGGCCAAATAGCGCTTCTAGCTTTTTAATATTAATTATTTCTGATGAACTTCATAATCCGGAAGTTTGCCGGAAGCAGTCCGCCGCACCCCTAATCTAGCTCGACCCCCATTATGGGGTTCATCACAAAGTGTAGTTTCCAATCGATATTAAATCAAGTTCAATTAACTAACTGGCTAGTGGGTTGCAAATCAGGGGTCAGTTAATGGATAAAGTTCAATAAAGAAACATCGGTTAGTCTGAGATGTTCAGAATCTCTTGGTACATGTCATGTTGACTTTGTCTTAAGCAGAGGAGGCAGGGCGACGTTGCGGCATGGTGAGGATGTCGCGGACAGGTAGCAGCTATGGCTTTTAGAAAGAGCAGACAAGGGGCAAATACATTGAGCTTTTCTGAGAAGGCTGAAAAATATATGCTACTCTTTAGCCTTTTCAAAATAAAGAAAGATAAAGAAGTGAATGCAAAGGAGCTTGATTCTGTTGATAAATATCATCACACTACATAGCACTATATGTGGCAAATGAACCCTTATAACCCCAAAGGATAAAAGGATAATGTTGTGACCTGAGGCGCAGCACAGATACACAACGGGAAATCCTAACCTTAGGATTGAATTTGTACTAAGTCTTAGATAGAACAGCAGAGAAGGCTATGTGATTACCTTGTGGCCCTGATTGAATAATATCTGCTAGACATGGCTAGAGAGGCGCCAAAGTACGTGAGGACACAAAGACAAAAATGTGAATAGAACTTAAATTTTATTGGTGAATATGAAATAGAATATATAGTGGTTGGCAATACCACAAAACAGTACTAGGATGGTAGGATCACTCACCACCAGCATGAGTGGGGCAAGTGAGTTGCGCAGAATCAGGAAACTGAACAATTGAATTTCCCAATTTGGAAACTGACTCATTTCAAAGGGCAAAAGCGAAAGAGAGAGATTCGTCCTCAAAATAACCCATCAAAGGCAAAATTGAAACACAGTGAATGGCGGCATTCACAACATTGCCCCCTCTAGATTGGCCTTAGGGGGTGGTACTTTTGGAGAAACTTGGCATGCACACGGGCAAACAGTCAGCCACTAGAGAGGAGTTTTACAGTGTAATCTGATCCTTACTTGAAGGTCACTTCCAGAGGTCCAAACCACAATGTATCTAACTTGTGAGTGTGTCCTCCTACTCTATGCTGATAGTAGAGAACATGGTACCCAATATTGAACTCAGGCAAGGGAGAGCGTCCAGCATTGTCAGGAGAGAGCTCAAGCATTTTGATCTTGTATGCAGAGGTGTATGCAGTAGCTCATATATCAATGATGTGGTTGACTAAATCTTTGATATGGTCATCTGGGTTCACAGCCTTATCAGAGGAGAGGAGGAGAGCCCCCAGGAACAACGGAGTGGTGGCCTCACGCCCATACAGCATAGCAAAGGGGGAGTACCCGGTGACACAATCTTTGCTAAGATGATAAGCAAAGAGAGCAGCAGGTAAGTATAGATCCCAGTTTGCAGTGTCAGAATAAATGAGTTTCCTCATGATAGAGACCAGAGTCAAGTTTGCACGCTCAACCGCCCCATTGGTAGAAGGATTATAGGGGGCATAGAAAGACTGGTGAGACCCCAAGGCTTCAACAACAGAGGTTACCAACTTAGCGTTGAAGTTAACCCCATTGTCAGATAACAACACTTGAGGACAGGCATGGCAAAAGAATACATCTTGTAACAGAAAGGCGGTAGTTGTCTTGGCAGTGATGTCCTTAGTAGGGCAAGATTCTACCCACTTGCTAAAATGATCAACAGCAATTAGGATAAAGCGGTAACCAGAGCAAGAGCAGGGGAGAGGCCATACAGTGTCAATGCTGACAGTATGAAAGGCAGGTTGAGGGGGGACTAGCTTGAACTTGTGTGAGGCAGCTTATGGTTGCTGGAGCTGGCAATCATGGCAACTAGGAATGACATCTGGAATCAGCAGGCAAAGGTTCTCCCAGAAATAGTTTTTATGGAGCCAGTCATAGGTCTTGGCAATGCCCCCATGTCCCGTCTTCTTATGAGCTTGAAGCACCAACAAAAGGCAAAGACTAGGCCATACATAAGGTAGGTAGCAGTCTTGTACTTTCTTGAAAAGCTGGTTTTCACAAATGAGCGTGTCTTTAGATGGTTTAGATAAGGCAATACAAACTTCTTCCATCTTGTTCTCCCAGGAGGAAGGATACCCAATTAGTTCATATAGTCAATCAGCCTCAGCAGGGTGTAGCGCAAGGATGGGCATTCTGGACAATCCATCAGTGTTTTGATGTTGAATCCCAGGACAGTGTAGCACAGTAAAGTTGTAGCCTTGCAGGCAGAGAGCCCATCTAGCTAGTCGTCCTTCTGGTTCCTTAAGTTGTTGTAACCACTTAAGCAAGGCATGGTCAGTGACCACTGTGAAATGGGTGCCATATACATAATGGCAGAACTGCTTGGCGGCATGCAACACAGCAAGGCATTCTTTCTCTGTGACACTATAATTCTTCTCATGCTTGTTCAAGGACACCAGAGGTATAAGCTACAGGATGATCTACACCTTCATCATCTAGTTGATCCAGATAGCTCCAATAGCCAGGTCACTAGCATCAGTATTTAGAATGAATTCCTTATTGTAGTCAGGATATACTAGGATGGGAGCCTCTTTGAGTTTTTGCTTGAGGGTCTCAAAGGCTTGTTGCTGGCTAGAATTCCATTCAAAAGGGACTTTACACAACAGTTGGACCAAAGGCTCACTAGTGTCAGCAAAGTTGGGGATGAACTGTCTGTAGTATCCCATCATACCAAGAAAGACTTGAATCTCTCGCAGATTGGTGGGGGTAAGCATTTTGTCAATGGCCTCAACTTTCCTGGTCATAGGGTGAATTCCTGGTCTGAGTCACCTCATGCCCCAAGAATTCAAGGCGTTCCTTAAAGAAAGCACACCTAGATGGTTTCAACTTAAGGCCAGCCTTACAAATCTTTATTAACACTTCCTTGAGGTGAGCCAGGTGATCTATAAAGGTAGCGCTGAAGAATGCTATATTGTCTAAGTACACTAGGACACATGAGAGCTTTAAATCACAGAGGATGGAGTCCATGGCTGTGTTGAAAAGTAGCCTGGACATTGCACAGCCCTTGTAGCATGCCTGTAGGCTCAAACATTCCTTCAAAAGTGATGAGTGCAGCCTTTTGTCTATCCTTAGGAGAGAGATCAACTTGCCAGTATCTGGAAGCCAAATTCATAGCAGAGAAGAACTTGGAGCCACCAAGGCGGCAGAGAGCATCATCAATGCGTGGTAGGGGATAGGAATCCTTTTTGGTTAAGGAGTTCAAGCGTTGGTAATCCATCACAATACAATGACCTCCATCCTTCTTCTACAGTATGAGCAGGGGGAAAGCCCATGGACTTTGGGAAGGAGCAAGCAGTCCAGCGTCTAGAAGTTGTTTGAGCTTTTTAGACACCTGAGCATCCTCCACACAACTGCGGCAATACAGTTTAGCACAGAAGGGGGGAGCATCACCAGTATCAATCTGATGAATGACGCCTTTGGCTAGACCATAATCAGTGCTATCTTTAGCAAAGATATCTGAAAACTGATCCAGAAGATCAAGCACCTCCTTCTGTTGAACCAGGGATAGTTGTTGAGAAGTCTTGCAAAGTGAACAAGGATAGGACTTGAGGTTTGTCTTTGGGTAAATTAAAGTCCTGGAACGTACCAAAGGGATGTGAGGGATAGGACATCAGGGGCATTAAACAACTTGCCATAGCCAACAACCTGCCCTCTAGACACATGTATGGGGAGAGCAGTTAAGTTGGCAACCAGAAATTGGACAGGGTCTTTATGAGAGACATCCAAGATTCCTGGACAGAGATAGGGCTTGTTGCACCCTAGTGAAGGAGGAGAGTATAACTCTAGGAACATACACTCGGGTAGCTCATACAATATTTGGGAGTCTAGGATAGCCTGAGATTCAGGGGGAATGGTTACAGCAGAAGTGGCCAGGAGAGGAATCCCCTCAGACGCAGGGCAAGCCATAGGAGGACACTTCATGTTGGTAGAATGGGTACGGTATTTTAAAGTGAAAACACCTGTGGGATATTCTAAGGCACATGTCTTGAGGCACTTCCCAGGAACTTTAACTGGCTCTTCAAAGATCAAAGAGACCTTGTACCCTAAGATAGAGAGGTAGCTGTCCTTTAAGTTGATGATCCCATTATATTCCCTAAGGAATTAAGTACCAACTAGGAGGTTGTAGCTCTCATTCTCCAAGACAACAGCAGGCGCGGCCAAGAGTAGTTTGCCAAAACACATTGGAAGAAAAGAATAAGCCCCTATAGCACAAGTCATGGATACCCTGCTGTGCCATACAACTGGTGATAGTTAAGGTTGGGGGCAAGTTTGAGTTTCTTGACAAGCTTTGAGGAGACAACATTAACAGGAGACCCTGTATCTAAGACAGCCTTAATCTTCACCTTTTAGATAGATATTTCCACACAAGTGATAGTACACCCAAAGGGAGGGAGAACAGCCAGAATGTCTTGGGCTTCTTCTAGCTCTTTGTCCCATTTCTCAATCATGCATCTCAAGCCTGGGAACTCCTTATAGACAGTCTGGAGAGGAAGCAAGACTGAAACGTTTTTGAACACAGCGTCAGCAACCTCAGCAGCCTCCTCAGAAGACTTGACAAGCACAGGGGATCTCTTGGCTTGAGTGAGGTATGGGCAAGAGACAACCTCTTTGGCTTCAGGCAGAGGCTTGGCAGTTGTTGTAGTTTTCCCAGAACGTAGCTTATAAGGGACTGCAATAGTTTCAGGGACAGCAAGAACTGAATACCCATAGGCGTTGGGATCCTCATATGTCAGAATTGTCAATGTCAGAGTCATCAGAGATGTTGTGGAATAGCAGCAGAATGGGAGGAGCCTCAGTGTCAGCAGGCTCAGAGTCAGCAATGGAGGGGGGAATTGAAGGAGACTGGGAAGAATTGTCAACTGAGAGCGTCTCTGCCTCTAGGTTGACTGTTCTTTTCCTGCCTGTTCTTTGGGATCAGCTCCTTCAACCCAAGGATTGGTGCAGACTCGGGAATGGTGACCTATTTGCCCACAGTTGTGGCAACCCTGGCGTTGAGGAGGGTTCTGTGGGTTTATAGTGAGGATACATGGGCCACGTGAAGACAAACCAGAGGTAGAGGTGGCACAATTCTTCCTCACAACTGCCCCAGAATGGGTAAGGTGCATATCCTGCAACAATGTCTTTATGCTCTTCATAGAGGAAAGCATGGCTTTATGAGCCTTAAAGTGAAGACACAGAAGCTGGTTAACCTTGAGGGCTTGAGCGCAAGCCATGTACACTTCATGTGTGATCAGCTGGCAGCTTGTAATCAGTTGCTGTCCCTCCATGTAGAATATATCTGCAAATTCAGCTAGGGTCTCTTTTGGTTTGAAAGCAATGTGCATGAAGGCGTCCTTCTTCACTTCACAAACTAAGGTCACCACCAAATTTTTTGATCAGAAGCTGCTTCATATCTTCCCAGGTCTCAATGGTGGGCAGCTCTGGCACAACTACCTCTTGGCAGGTTGGGTGCAGACAGGTTAGAATGTGTTCCTTCTTAACCTCATCTGAAGCCCTTCTCATGGCAGTTTCATAGATAGTTAGGAAATCTGCAATAGTCAAGGTTTTGGGGTCAAAGACTTGCTTAAAGGTAGGCTTGAAATGTGCTTCTGGAGTTGGGCCATCATTGTTGCTATCAAGTACATTTATGTGCAGGGAGAATTCTGCTTCTGATTCAGAGGGGGGCTGCCTGGCCCACAGCTGGCAAACACTTTCTTCAAGGGTAGTCAAGGTTTCAGTAGTGCAGGTGCCTGCATTATTAGCTAGGGTAGTCTTATGCTCAGTGACATCTAGGCGTTGGCCTTGGGCAGTTACTACTGAGGACAGTTCAGCCAGTCAAGAGATAAGAGACAGACCCACCAAAAGGCAAGGAGCAAACCTGTCCTTTACTGAATCAATTAACTCACACATCTCCTGTATGTCTTTATCAAGCTCAGAGTGGTCTTGTTTCAAATGGTCCACCTCATTAGCTAGAGCTATCAACTCTCTAACACAGTGAATGTGGGGGGCTCCTGAAAAGCCAGGGCAACAGCCATCTTCACTCAGTAACCCCAGTTGGACTAACAACAGACGGCATCAGCCTCACACAAGGTAGCAACCTCTTGTTGTAACTCAGCAACTTGAGTTGTCAGAGCAAGCATTTGAGGATCTGGCTGAGGGGCTTTGGTAGGGCAATCCTGACTTCATGTGGACGCTCTTAACTCTCAAATGAGGTCCCATAGTCTTTGCTCTCTATCTGCCAAATCATCAGCTGGAGGAGAAGACAGGGCATCTGGCTTGGGTGTAGACAGTTTATTCACTTGAGTCTAGAGTTTGGCAATGGTAGCGGCAGTAGCAGCTCTTTCTTGATTGAATTATTTGCCAAGTTTGCAGAGGCCTTCTGCAGCAAGGGCTGCTACTTGCTTCAATTGGTCAAAGGAGTAAGCACTAAACTTGTTGAGCTGCTGCACAAGTTGTTCAAAATTGGTAAGATAGGCGTTCAGAGTGGAATCTACTTGTGTGCGCCAGGGCTGTTCCAATTGATGAAACTCATGGAGACGCTCTCTAACGTACTTAGGGATGAACTGGCACATTTGTTCAATGGAATTGACCAAGCGGGATTGGGAAGCAACAGAGCTGTGCTGATTGTCTGATACTAAGGAAAACAGGGAGTGGATCCACTGCTGGTAGGACGCAAACTGATCCCAGTGATGAGTGACAGCAGCTTGTAAAGATGAAATCTCCTGAATGTGGAGCCCCAACACCATCTGGTGGTGGGCTAAGGCAGGTTGTACAAAAGATGACAATAAGTGTTCAGCAGGAGCCAGCTGCTGAGAGGAGATGCTGTGGAAATTGTGGAGCTACAATCAATTTGTAGTATTCTGCTTGGCTGAACTGAAGCTGGAGGCAAGGGATGGCCCCATCACAGGCTAACCCAAGGGCTACCACCATGACTTGTTCCAAGTCAGGGGTACCCAAAGGGTAGGCCACTAGACGGGGACTATTTCCAAGGTTCAGCACAGTAGGGACAATAGGCGGGTTGACAATGTCTTCCTCAATAGGAGGACTGGTAATTTCAGGTGAAGTTAGCTCTTGTATGGGCGGAGGCAAAGGTCCTGAAAACATAGTTGCAAAAGGGGTAACCAAGGGGCTTACAGCCCCTGTAGTGAGCACCATTTTTGTCATGATCTGAGGCACAGCACAGAGTCACAACAGGGAATCCTAACCTTAGGATTGGCTTTGTACTAAGTCTTGGTTAGAATGGCAGGGAAGACTATGTGATTACCTTGTGGCCCTGAATGAATAATATCTGCTAGACGTGGCTAGAGAGGCACCAAATTACGTGGAGACACAAAGACAAAAATGGGAATAGAACTTAAATTTTATTGGGTATAAAGATTAGGAATATATACTGTGTAGCTTTACCACAAAACAGTACATGGACAGTAGGATCACTTGCCACAAGCATGAGTGGGGCAAGTGAGTTGCGCAGAATCAGGAAACCAAACAATTGTATTTCCCAATTTGGAGCCAGACTCATTTTGAAGGGCAAAAGCAAAAGAGAGATATTTGTCCTCAAAATAACCCATCAAAGGCGAAATTGAAACATGGTGAATGACAGCATTCACAACACAGCAAAACAGTTATGGCACTACATTTACAGGACTCACTTTACTGTAGTCACTCACCACTCATCCCTTAAGTGGCTGCAGCAATTAAAGGAGCCTGAAGGTCAGTTAGCACGTTGGGCCCTGCGCTTGCAAGGATACAATTTCACTGTGGTACACTGTCCTGGTGCACAACACCAGAATGCTGATAGTTTGTCACAAATGCCCATCCTAGCTATCCATCCTACAGATTCTGATTGCTTATATGAGTTGATAGGGTACCCTGACTCCTGGATCACTGAGCCAGAGGACATCTGCTTAGCATTGCAAGCCCTATCAAAGGATACTTTGATTCAAGATAGACAACTCTTCAAGAAAGTCAACAACACCTATTTGCCTTACGTCCGCCCCAGTATGAGATTAGCCATCATCCTCCAAGCTCACATTGATACTGGACATGGAGGCATAGCAAAAACTCATGACTGGTTGTGCAAAAACTTCTATTGGGAAAACATGTGCCTTCTAATCCCTGACATCCTTGCCTCCTGTCATTCTTGTCAGCTCCAATAACCCCAACCTTCTCAACATCAGTTCAAACTCATCCCCCCTAAGCATGCCTTCCACACTATGAGTATTGATGCTTTTGGGCCCCTCCATTGTTCTAGGTCTGGATTTTGCTTCATCTTAGTAGCCGTAGACCATTTTAGTAAATGGGTCAAAGCCTGAGCAACCAAAGATATAACTGCCAAGACCACTGCTAACTTCTTGTTACAAGATATCTTCTACTGTCATGGTTGCCCTCAAGTCTTGCTTTCTGACAATGGGACCAACTTCAATGCCCATCTCATAACGTCTATTGTAGAAGCTATGGGCACGCACCAATCCTTCTCTGCACTGTATAACCCTTCAACCAACAGGACTGTTGAACAAGAAAATTTCTCCCTTGTGTCCATCATGAGGAAACTTACCCTCTCTGATGATGCCAACTGGAATATATTCCTCCCTGCTGCTATCTTTGTGTATTGAATCAGCAGACACCAAGTCACTGGTCAGTCTCCCTTTGTCATGCTGTACGGGCGTAAAGCCACAACTCCCTCAATCTTAGGACCCCCTTTGATCGAAGTTGATGCGTCTACCAATCCTGAGGCCCATGTCAAAGACTTAACTAATTCCATATCATTGACATCCAAGGCAACAGCATATTCCACTGCTTACAAGGTCAAAGCCTTAGAGCTCTCGCCTGTCTAATGACTTCTAGAGCCCCCCTCCATGAATATCAAGTTGGTGACCTAGTCCTCTATTATCAGAATTGTACTGGGGGCTGAGCCCATAAGCTTGACTCTCTCTGGGTTGGACCTTGTGAAGTCACCTTCAAGAAGGGCGTTAAGTATACTGTGAAGCTGCTGTCATCTGGCTACCCTTTTGCCCAAGTTCATTACAAATTCCTCCACAAACATCAACTCCTTGTGTCCAATCTTGAGGAGTGAGGTGTCATAAATTACACCATTAACGCTATTTCAATATGACCTTCAAATAATGATATGTGCAAAGATTTAATTGGTTTTGCTTTTGACTTTGGAAATTCCTTGCCTTCCATAAATGGGTCTGATCCAATCTCCACCCATTCCAGAATACCATACCTGCCCTTGTCTGATCCTGGTATGACCCCACCCCAGTGTGACCCCCTCTGCCACTCTGTCTACCTAATGAGTGATCATTGACCCTTGCCTACTATTTAAGTAGAATCATTTCTCCTAATAAAGACAAGTTTATCCACATTTGCATTGGATTTAATAATCTTCAAGCTTTTTCCTTTCCTTTACGCCAAAAGGAATTTCACATCTTGCATTCCAGGAAATTAAAGTATGTACCCTTAATTTTGCCCTGAAGGCTAACCCAAGGCTAGCTTCAAACCTCAAATCTTTTGCTATAAAGATTTCCTGCTATGTCCTCCTGGATGTCATCCCCAGGAGGCAAACACAACACCAACAATCCTTTCAAAGTAATGTAGAGTACTCCAAACAGTTGAGTGGAGGTGGTCTCAGCTGCAGCGGTAGGTTTCATTGGGTGGTCAGGTTGCAGGGTTAAGGGCAGAGTCATGGGGACAAAGTAGGCAGGCAGATAATTGTACTTATTTTTAAACAATCTTGGCAGCCTTAAATACCACTTTCCTCCATGTCCTATAATTTTGTTCTCTATAGTCCTTGCCAAGGGGTTGACAATGATTATATTCTTCAAGTTAAACTCTGAGTAGGCAGGGTTAGGCAGGTATCTGGTAAAATACACAGGTCCAAAGGAGGCTCCAGGGGGACAGTATAGTGCTGAAGGCAGGTTGGAAGGTTGGTCTCTAGAGGGGGCAGTTACCTGGTTGTCTACTTGGCCATAGTTGAGATAAAAGACCACTAAAACTAGATAAGGTAATATTTGTTTGAACCAAAGGTTCAAAAAACTTTATTATCAAAAATGACAATAAGGCCATACCTATACTGGCTGGGGTTCTTATACCATATGATTTTTCTTCTTTGGTTTTTGCAGACTTCAGACTTGTGGACAATTTGCTGGCAGGACATGGATCTTAGCTTTGGGCTTTGAGGGGGGTGGATTCTGGTTGTGCTTGCTCTGGTGAACAGAAGTGGCAATGCTTTGTTCTGCCACTGCTGTTCACCATATTACCTGAGCTGGCCAATTGCATTACCCATTCCAGACTGGAGACTGGTGGTAGCTGGTGATCTTTAGCAGGGCTAGCAGTAGGCTCTGTTTTAACCTCCTTTAGACAAGCTAAAACTTCTATGTAGGTCTGGGTCTTTGGTGACACAAGGTTGACAGCAATCTGGTGACCATTTGGGGAATCATCCTTAAGAAGCTGGCGGGTCTCAGGGTAATTCAACAACTCAGGTTTGTGACTCAATGAGTTGGCAGGTCCCTGTCCCTCCTTGGTGACTCAATTTGCCTTTGGAGGGTCAGGGTTCAATTCTGGAGTTTACAATATTGATATTGAACTTCCAGTCTTGATGCTCAGCAGGCTGGCAGGTTCCTTTCTCTCTTGATTGGGGCAAGGCATCTCCAGCAGCCCAGGGATTGATCTAACTGGAAGTCTGGCAGGTCCCTGTCTACCCTGTTTGATGCAAGGCATTTCCTGAGGACTAGGGCTCAATTCCTGGGTTTTAAATACAAGTATTGAAATGTCATTCATGACACACTTAACAGCATGCTAAGGTTTAAAAAACAAGAAAACAATCAAAATATGTACCAAACACTGAAATCTAGATATATTGTGAAAATTTGTGTGTATGCAATCAACTCACAACAAGCCATACTTGTCAGGCATCCACCCACTAGGAAGTAATCTTCCTAGGTGATGAATGATGGCAGAGGGATTTAATCTGGTTACAAAGGATCCTACAGGCAAGGACACCATTCCTAAATGGAATAATTCTCCAAACACCCAATATATGCCCAGCAGTGGGTTGAAACGTCCCAAAAAGAAGTATGCCCCAAAGTAACACAGGAGGAAGGCAGAAGCCAAGGGACAGAAGACTTGGGGTTCAGGGATTGTGGATGCAGATTGATAGTTCTTGGTCTCCTCTCTGAGAGGTGGGTTATGAGATAAGGATGTAGCAGTATACCATACTCCTGATATAACCCAGCTCCAAGAGCTGTCAAGGAATTGTGCTTCTGGAGAGGTGCCTGAATCTGCACACAAACCCATCAAAATGCTGGCCATTCCAGCCAGACAGCAAGATTATCCAAAACAACCATTTATACCCAAGAGACTCCATAGGAGGAGTCTTGGGTAATCTTATGGTCTTGGATTTTAAGGCTTAAGGTCAAGTTATAAAAGAATAAGAAAAATGATTCACAGTAGGTGAATGTAGACTTTATTGATTGAACAAGTAATAGACCATAACTTACCAGCTTTATATAGCATGGTAGCAAAATGATAAACTGGGGAAAAAATAAAGGAGATCAAATCTCATGGGGATGAAGTTGGAGAAATTTAGAGATCCTGGGGAGTTTGGAATTAAAACTAGAATTATTTGACTTACTGAAGCCCTTATACTGACCTCAGTGTTATTAAAAACAATATTTGATTTAAATCACAAACCAAAAGATCAGGCAAAAGCAGGAGATGCCCAGCTATTTCCCAGCTAAAACTGGGGAAGGAGAGCAGGGACTAGCAGCAGAACTGGTAGCCAACGGGCAAGTCATAACAAAACCAAGGTGGAAACCAATGTCAGCGTCATTGGAATGCTTAAAAGAATCTACAGAAAGGATTGCTGTAACATCTGATTGTCTGGAAATGATTTTCAAAGGTAATGATTTGTCTTTACTGATAATACTAACAGTTTATTTAAGCAATTGTCTGTCATCAAGGTGGACAGAAGAAGACCCGAGTTCAAACCCTGTTGTTGAAATCCCAGCATCTGGAACCAAATTAGAGTAATTATGATCAGGTAAAAATGAACAATTACTACTAACTAACCCAATAATTTTAGGAAATCTAGTAGAATCAACAGGGAGAACCTTTTCTTTTCCTACACCTAGAAATATATTGTTTTCAGGATTTACTGAAAGGGCATTCCTGAAAATACTAGACCACTAAACTTTCAGCACTTTTAAGATTAATACTATCCTTGAAACCCATACATCATTTTTTAAAGATTCCAACAATAACACTAAGTGAATAAATCATATAGAATTGCACCCATGATGTGTCATTATTATTAAGAAAACTTATTCTGAATATTTTTATGTTTTTTCAGGATCTTGTTTTTATAAAAATAATAATAAAGGACAGGGGACAGGGGGTGTTTCAATCAAGCCAATAATCTTAGTTGCTGCTGTATTCCATGATGTACAGGAGGTGCTCACAGAGTCCCTCCTTAAAAGTTCTTTCATTTCTTTCTAGCAACCTGTAATTTCCAGGCCTCACTTATATGTTAATATATGAATCAAAATCTATTTTTCTGAGTGTTGATAAGCCTATAAGAATAAATATTTGGAATACTGCCAATACCTGCTTTTCAGGAAAAGAAATTTTATATTCACTCTAAAAATATGGAACATTCCTGCCTAGAAATCAACCAAAAATTCAATAAAAGTGATCAAAAAGAAAGCAGTAACTCAGGAAATACGTTTAAAGAGATCATAAAATCAATCAAAATTCAAAAAATCTAACTAAAGCAGAGAAGTTCTTTTATGATATCAGAAACAAAATCAGAGCTCTAAAACATCAAAAAACCCTAAAAAAGAAAAAATGAGCTCATGAATGGGTTTCTTCTAAAAATAACACTGAAAAATAAAAAACTGGATTCTTTCATTGACTAGTTTGTATTTGTCAATCAAAGCACTCCAATCAACTAAAAAAACATCTGGAATTCATCAATGATATCATAAATACTATAAAAATAAAAGCAATAAAGGGTACCAAAGTTTCAGCTCCTCCTTGATAATGATGTTTTAAATGATCAAATAAACAATGTATATGAATAAAATTTCTACTACGCATGCCAGGGCCCCAAATGAGCCCAAAAAATTACTGTTTTACATTGAACCAAAAGAGTGAAAATATCTAATTTGTCAATCACATGCTTACTTAATTGTCCCATTAACCAAGGTTTCAGTTATTGATATCACTATTTCTTCAAAAATAGAGTCAATGCCCTAGGAGCGTCCACATCAGGAGGTACCCAAAAACACAATGCTGCCTGTTAGAATCAACTCTAATTGACAAAAACTCTCAGAAGTCAGAGAATTAGGGCCCCAAAAGTCATCAAGGGAACCCCAAGGTTTGAGCTAATCCTCAGAGCCTAAAAATAACAATTTGGCTTACCCTAGGCAATCAATCATATGATGTCAGTGTCAGACAGACTGAATATGATCATTTAGTCAATCAGGATGTCCTATCTATTTCAAAGCCAATTACCAAGCAGTATATTGCTAAGAAAGTTGGGAACTCCTTCCTTATTGAAAAATTCCAATAAAGATCTGCAAATTAATACAATTTGAACATCTTAAATTTGCATGAATTTATTATATCATAGAAAACTTCATAATGTAGGTAATTTCAAATAGAGAGTACTTGAAGCTTCAACACCATTGCTAAGAAACTTAGAAGATATTTGATGCCTCAACAAAACCAACATTTTTTCAGTTTCCTCCACCAGATACATAGATCAGAAGATAGATCCTGTCTCTATGCCTCCCTTTTCATACCAAAGCTTTGCCCAAATCTGCCAACTTTTTCTTTCAAGTGAGCTCATGAGTGCTGCCACATGAGAATTCCCTCTTTTCACCACCAATTCATCATATGACTACAGCAAGTTTTTTGCCTATCCCACCATGCTGGGGCTCACTGAACAAGTAATCCCTTACACAAGATTATGGCGCCCTTGTGATACTGCTGATAATTATGTAATGAGAATGACCTCTGTCATCTATGATCCTTTCAGGCCAGTGTGACTGTACTACAGTCACATTGGGCTGTGGTTTCATAAAGAGGTTGAATTATGATGAATTTCATAGGTTGAAATTCAAAACAATAGGATTGGCCTTGGAGAAACTTTCCAGTGTAGTAATGGATTACCCAGGAATCAATTAGGCTGTACAATTGAGGGCGGAAATAAATAATATGAACAATTCAGATTATGAGACTAGGTGTCTCAAACCGTCTAATTAACCATGGAGGTTAATTGATACCCAGAAATTAATTAGGCTGTACTAATTGAGGGCTGTACTGAATAATCTGAACGGTTCAGATTATGAGGCTAGGTGTCTCAAACACAATTTATTAACTGGGAAGGTTAATTATTTGATACACTGGAATATGATTGATGAGGATTTAATCATAGAGCCAAAATGGACTTGACTGTGTCAAGTAAAGACTTGTTGTCTTCAAACTGTCTAATTAACTAGGAAAGTTAGTTATATATACTGGGAATATAATTAATGAGGATTTAATTATATTTTTTAATTGCCTTGACTGTGTCAAGAAGTTTGGTTAAGGTTAACCAGAAGTAAACCCCCAAATTTTGGGTTAAAAGTACTGTTTTGGCAAATTCATTAGTTTAGAAGCGCCACTGCACTGCCTAATTGATTTGTAAAGCACCAAGGCGCCGCCCAGTGAATGTTTCAGGCGCTTCCTGGGAAGTTCCTGGGCGCTGTAGTGGTGTCTGGTTTGAGTTTTGAAGCGTTTTAATGGGTTTTAATGCAAAAAAACCATTAAATGCAAAAAAACAGCTAAATATAGACAATGGTGTCTATGCATTCAGGATTGATCATCTGTTTCCCAGTTGGAACAAGGATAGCTTGGATCAGGAATATGTATATTCCACAGGGGTTTGGCGCCAGAAGTCCAGAATGCTTCAAGCCAAAGCAATACATTTCCACAGAAAGAATCAGGTGATTCTGGAATGTGTTAGGGCACATTCTTATAGGTTAAGAGTTTGAAGATCTTTTTGGTAAAGATCTGAATTAGATGATGCTGTTATGTCATAAACCATGTGATATAAATCCAGGTGTGATTCCAGAACCAGAGGGGTTTTCAGCCAAATGTACCCCAATTGGTATATAATGGAAACATGATAATCATTAACAAAAAATGATACTTATGTGTGACAATGGTCACTTTTCCCTCAATCTTTTTATTCTTTGTGTTTTTGGCTTTTAAATGAAATAAGACTACTATGAAATAAAAGAGATGGTCTGCAGCTAAGACTATGGGAAGTGAAAAAAGTGGAAGTGATCACCAGATGGCACTGAGTTTAACGCCAAGATTGCTTACCTGTAATCCAAGCTCATCAAAGCTTACATAAAGGATTCCCTGTCAAACCGTAAAAGAGCCAGACCAGGATAATGAGAAAGCAAGCATGAATTTCCTGGATTCATCACAGCCAGGCCCTTTCACTTGAATAAAAAATCCCAGGAGAGCAATCTGAGCCATTATAATACAACTTCCAGAAGCACCTAGATCTAGCCAAGACCAATCTGACACCACCAACAAAACTAGACTTTCAGGGGAGGCCCAGATTTTAAGCAACATGAAAGATAAAGCCATTCTAACCACAAGGCAAATATTCAAGAGCTCAGATTTATGCAAATTGGCTGAGAATACCTCCAAAACATCTCTTTTGAATCAATGAAATGCATAGTCTAACCCTATCTTAACCTGGGGCCTTCCAGTGGCCTATCATCTTTCTATAGCTCTAAAAATAACCAATCTTGATAATAGCCTTGTGCTATCATTTAGATGAAATCCTAATGATATCTTGATTGTGAATTTTAAGTATCTATAATTGAATACCAAGTAAGTATCTGACAGGCACCCACCCCCTAGGGAGTAAACTCCCTAGGTGGTGAATGATTGCAGAGGGATTTAATCCCATTACCAGGGATCCCACAGGTAAGGAAACCATCCCTAGATAAAATAACTCTCCAAGTAGTCTGTACCTACCTAGCAGGGGATTAAAACACCCCAAGAAGAAGTACACTCCTAGATAACACAATAAAAAGACTGAAGCCAACGGACAGAAAACTTGAGGCTTGGAACCCTGGGTGGTGGAACCATAAACCTTGGTTTATTCCCGGAAAGGAGGGTTGTTCAAGAGAGGAGTTGTGGTATACCAGACGCCTGGAATCACACAACACCAGGAGCTGTCAAGGAATTAGGACTCTGGAGTTGTACCTGAATCAGCGTGTGATCTTATAGAAATGCTGGTGAACACCGTTGTAGTCAGGACTATCCAGAGTAACCATTTATACCCAAGCAACTCCATACAAGAAGTCTTGGGTAATTTCATGGTTTGGAAATTTAGAGGTTTAAGTCAAATAAAAGAAAAGCAAAATAATCACTTGGATGGATGTAGACTTTATTGATTGAAGAAGTAGTAAAATTTAACTTAACAGCCTTATATAGCCTGGTAGTAATGAAATAGTTTGGATGAAAAATAAAGGAGATCAGAAGATTTGGGGATTAAACTGGAGAATTTGGGGCAACTGGAACTCATACTACAGCTTTTTGTAAATGAATTTTAGCATGAGCATGATCTCCACAACAATGGGTTTTCTTGGCTGAAGTTATTGGCAAAACAAAGGGGACAAGCACTGGGGAAGCCCCAGTTTTCACCAGCTGATGGCTGGGGAACTGGAGAAGTAGATAGAACAGAACCAGAGTTTTCAGCACTAGAATACAAGTTAACAGCATCAAATGTTGTGAAAACGTCACCTTGAGTGGTCTGGGAATGATTTGAAGTTGATTTGGCGCCAGTTGATTGGCTGAACACTTCCATTGAAGGTAACAATTGGTTAATCATATTATTAACACTCAATTCATCACCCAGTTGATCAATTACATCCAAGGAAGCCTCGAGTTTGATCCTTGTCCCTGTTTTAATAAAATAATCAGTTTCAACCGGACTGTTTTTCAAAGGTAATATAGAACAGATATTATTAACTAATTTAGCTGTTTCAATATTTCCTAACAACCCTGGTTTAGAGTGCCCTTCTGCAGATGAATTATCAAAGGAATTGGTGTCAGGAATTTCAGTAAGAACTTTCCTGACAGTATCTCACCATCCTGATTGATATTTTTCTTATTAGAGATATGTAATTAAATTATGTTGGCTCTTTTCCCTCCCTGATGAGAGATCTGGCATGAACTTCAAGAATAGAGCTAAATACTAATGCTATCACCTCTTCAAGCCTATGAAAAACCAGGACCCCTACTTTAAAGATTGAATCCTGAATCCTTACTTCACAAACTTTTTGTTTATCATTACTTTGTTTTACTATCTGCTAGTTTACATGAAAGGCCTTGTTAGAAGATTAAACTCATCAGATATGTTAGAAAATCAAATACAGTAGTTTTCAAAGCTGTGGGGCTAAGTAACATCAACTTGGATGCAAAAAAACAGAAATAAATCCAAATATATATTAAATTAAAATAAATTCATTGGTTTTTAATTTTGTTTGAATCCAAGTGTATCTCATTTACATGTCAGTTGACTTTGTTTACAGATGAGTTATTTTGGCTTACAGATAAGTTTTTTTTCTTGGTGCCATAGCTTTAAAACTACTGTACTTATGATGGCCTAGAACTAGTGAGCCTCTCCTCCAAAGTTGATCCAGTGCTGTTAAAGCCACTCACATTTTTTGCTAGATCCTTGGTGTTGTTCTTGAATATTTCATCATATCATTTACTTACTATGGCCATCTTTCAGCTGACTGATTTTTTTGATAAAAATCACTGAGTATCTTATATCCAGCTATCCTCAGATTCATGAGCTTTATCAAGCTTCATCTAATGGCGCACATGCTTCACTATATAGCACCAGTGGCCATTTGCTGTGGTATAAGTACCTTAGCTTTATCCTAATAAAGTTCCTAATATTGATATTATCTTTCCTGTCCCCTCTTGGGCTGATATCTTTCCCCAATTTTTCCTGGTACTATACTGTTACTAGTTCAGTTGCAGCTCTCGTGTTTTCTTTTTATTATGATCCTCATAGCTAGAAGTTTATTTTTTGTTGAGATTATACTTCTGGAAAGTATAATAAGCAAGATAAAGGGGAAATTTAAAAAGATAATGATACTTTATTTGATATGAATATAAGGTAATATATAGTATCATGATAAGCCACATGTTGTCCATGTACATCATGATGATCATGGGGCTTATCTGAGTAATGTTCCTCTTAAGTCACAAGGCTTACTCAGGTTGTGTTCCGCTTAAGAGCTGGATTGTTTGATCCCCGTAATAGATGGCCAAATGATAGTGGTGCCACCAACTTAATGGTTGATTGATGTGCCATTCAGTGATTCATTTGGTGAACTACTTGGGGCGTTAATTCCCTGAGAGGGAGCAATCAAAGATGTTGCAACATTTTTAATAATAATTATTGTATCTAATTATATTGATAGCTTGAAACTTTCAAGCTTGTCATAATGGTTTTTATAAGCTGACAGACATTTTCATTATACTTAGATTTCAACCTATTATTTTAAGTCATTGGTACAATGTGCCATCAAATGAAGAAATTATCCAACTTCAGCATCATGATTGCCACTTGAATAACAGGACAAACCCTGATTCCTGATCATAAATGTGATCACTTTCTGATCACAACTACAAACCCATTACTGGATCAATAGGACAACCTCCAGAATTAACTCATACAGCATGGAACATCCTGCATGTTGACAATCCTCAAAAATATTTTTCTTATTTTTAATACAGTAGTTTTAAAAGCTATAGCAACAAGAAAAAACACTTTGGATTTAAACTAAAATAAATCAGATGTAAAAAAATCAAAAACAGACAACTTTATATTATTTTACAATAGTGATAAGGAGCACCTTTTGGGGAAGCTTCAAATATAGAATTAGGAAGAGAAGAAGTATATTTTATTGAATAATACTTTAGACTTATATAGCTTTAGCTGTGGCGGGGATTTTAGTTGGATCAAACCCAGGGGCTGGTCATGTGCTGGATGGGTTCAATTCGCTGGATACCTGGACAGTCATGTGATATTGATTTGTTGCCATTTCCGGTATGTCAAATGGTATATTGGAAAGGCACCAAATTGGGCAATGACTGGATGTTTGGTGTGATGGCAATAGCCGGAATACTTGTACATCCAGACCCTCAACAATAGATTTATTTATTTTTAATTTTGTTTACATCTGAGTTATTTTTGTTTAAATCTGAAGTATTTTTGCTTGTTGCCATAACTTTTAGAGCTACTGTATTAAAAGATATTTTTTCTGGATTAAATAATTGACACTGATAATAAAATCAATTTTTACTTTTTATTTTGAGCTTTTAATTGAAATTATAAAAGATAAAGCAAAAACAATTTTTGAAATTGCTAACATGGATGATGTTCCTTGCTGTATGAGTTAATTCTGGAGGTTGCCATCAATAGGATATTCCTGATTCATACCTTATATTATATAGTCTAAAAATTGATCTCAAATAAAAGTATATTTCTCTTCTAATCTCACCCTCTTAAGCCTCCTCTTGACATAAAGTTGTCTTGGTAAGCTTTTAAATTAGCTTTGAAGTGGACAGCTTAGCTGCCCATCTAAGATACATTCTACTTTGGTGGTTAAAAGGTGCAATTATTTTTCAAAAAATGCAGCCTGTCCCAATAACTTAATCTACTAAGCTCGTTCACAGCTCTTGATTTACATGGGAGTGCTGCAATATCTGGGGGAGTGTACAGATTGGCAGCATATCCATTTTTTTAGACTTTATTCTTGCCACCCCCTTGGCTTCACCTGTGGATTCTCCACTAGA
Organism: Entomophthora muscae; assembly: GCA_014839935.2. Lineage (NCBI taxonomy): Eukaryota > Fungi > Entomophthoromycota > Entomophthoromycetes > Entomophthorales > Entomophthoraceae > Entomophthora > Entomophthora muscae. The sequence goes on from QTSX02002405.1 coordinate 46,138, forward strand.
AGCCAGGTGGGTGGCACTATTTCTTGGGGGTTGCAAAGCTATCCCCACCCAGGACTTTGCTGGTAAATGTTGCAACTGAACCAATAATAGTTCAGTATTAAGATTGGGGAAGAAAACAGTCCAAATAGAAAGGATAAGAATAAGATGTTTATTTTAGGAATGATAAAGCTGATATACTGTATTTGGGAGCCACAATTGCCCAGGGGGTGGCATAGTGGTGTGTTCCATGTAACTTTCTGGTTGGGAATAACTTGAGGGAGGGGCCAGCATGTCAAATTGGTAGCGCTCCTAATTAGGAGATAGTACCCACAATTTGACATTGCACTCAGCCTGGTCCATGCCATTAGTCACGTCATGAGACGCCTCTTTGAGTGTCCCCTGTGTATCCTGAGATACATTGGTGGACAAGGGGATAATATCAGTCACAACATAAAGTTAGATTCCTACAAATTTGGGGGATTGACTGTTTAGGAAGAAATCTGATTTTGGCATCCAAAAGAAAGCAAAAGTTGGGTTCCAATTGGAAATGTTCCATCACAACCCTAGTGTGGGCTAGCGCTATGCTTAAAGTTTGGAATCCAATTATTAAGATTTAATTTTTAAGCAGCTTGGTACATGAACAGGGTAATGCTTGCAAGAGTGAGCTAGAACTTGAGCATCATGCTGCTGATAAAATTATAATATTCCCCTGATTATTGAGGGTTTAAAGAGAAAGTTGGACTATCCCTTATTAGCAGATAAACATAGTAATTAGTTGGATCCTTAGGCTCACCAAAAAGAACATGGATAATAAACTGAGAGGCAACTAGAAGAATAAGGGATCAACTAACGTAAAGAATTTAGAACTTATTTAAAAATAATTGCTCAATAAGGAGAAAAATTTAGCACAACAAAGTAAAAACTGGTCATGAGACAAGTGAAGAAACCCTTCGGCGAAATAACTCTAAATAAAAATAAATAAATTTTGAGGAGGCAACTTTAAGGACCAAAAAGAAAGTTGTGAGAAACATGAGGCTCTAGTGACTAAAGCTCTGTATCCATTTTTCCATATCAACATCAGTCTCCTGAGCAGCTATAATGAAGAGATCAAGCTAGAGGCTGGTTAGAAAATAAAAATAGATGATTTTACCATCAAGGCCTTGGGTGGTGGGCGAGAATCATGCTCCTTGATCAAACTACGCCAAATAATGAGAAAAATACTTAGAATTGCTTACGTCTTTTGTATAAAAGCTACAAAGTCCTTGGGGAACTGATTGGCAGGAGGGACTGGGGCAGGCTCATTAACAATGTATTCTAAAAGCTCGAAAACAGCAAGGGGTGTGCCATCAGGAGGGAAAGGGAACCTCCCTTGTGCCAGTTCAAGTAAGGTGATTCCCAGTGACCAGACATCCGACTTGACTGTATAGCTACTACCTTGGATTCTCTCAGGCTATAAGGAAAGCATTTAATAATTTAGTACTAAGGCTGCTCGCTTACCGACATATAGGCGCTTGTACCAACAAAAGTATTAGCAACAGAGTTGATGAGGACACCTGAAACACCGAAATCACAAAGTTTTATTTTTCCTTGAGAATTAAGAAGAATATTGGAAGGCTTAACATCTTAAAGTTTGGTCAGAAGAAGCAAAGATAAAATAGTACCTCGATGAATAATTTTATGATTGTCATAAAGATATATTAGTCCATCAAGGACCTAGAGGGGTAAATAGGCTATTAAGAATGTATTTACCGATACTGCGACCTTTCCAACTACATCAATCGGGATCGCCCCAAACTTCTTGTAGAAACAATCAAAAGAGCTAATATAAAGTACTCGTCAGCTTCAAAAGTACTCGATAACGAAGCTTTACCCAACGTCCATGAATTCCATGCAAACAGCGATATTCCCTTTCTGATTAAAAGCGCCATAAAACGATATGATATTTATATGATTACAGTCATGCAAGATTTGAAGCTCTCTCAATATCTGTTTGCGAACCTCGGGAGAAGTTTCAACTCTAATGAGCTAAATCGAAGCATGTATGAATATCTTTGGCCTAAACAAACCAAACATTACCTTCTTGGCCATTATTTTTTTAGTGGGAATGTGCAGAGCACGGGAAACAGTTCCGCCATTTCCTGCACCAAGCTCTTCGAGGTTCTGAAGATCTTCCTCACGCAAATCAAGCTTGAATTCTGTACCGATTTCAAGATCGGGCAATTTAGGCTCTTGTCTAAGTTCAACCTTGTTGGTTTCTGGAAGAGCGAGCCCTTTAAAGTTGCGCTTCTTTTTGATACCACTCATGATTTTAGGAGTGTGGTCTAAATATGGCCAAACTAAAGGAACACCTTATGGCTGTATCACTGAGTTAGAGACGGGATGATGAGCTGGTCAATCTAATCCAGCTATGCATGGCAAATCAAATCATGCCTTACGTCTACAAGTGCCTCTCCCCAGCTACACCAGCAAATAGGTCTGGACTGGCTTGAAGCTGTCATCGCTCATCAATAATTGAATGCATTTTTGAATCGAAACCACCCTTTCATTTCATTAATTATTCTGATAAATCTGGAGCAGCCCATTAAGTTCAGGTACAGCCAAAGCTGAGAGGTCACAAATTTCAAGGAAAAATAATAAAAATACAAATTATATCCACATAACCCCTCAGTAGCCATTCCAATTTAAAACCCAACCCCACCAATAGATCTAACGTAAATAAATAGTCGAGTCTAGAGCTGACATAACTTCATATTCTCTACCGCAAACAAATCTTTTTACAGCTCTGGACTTAAGGCAGCCAATCTTCCTAGCTTTATTTGATGAATTTGCAAGTCGCCGTGAAGCAAGGCATTCAGTTCAGTCAGCACGGCTAGGGATGCTTCGGCTCAGCCCCGGATGGCTTCCGGCTATTGGCCGCTATAGCTAAAACGAAATTGTAGTATATTTGAACATTTAAAATAAATCTTTGATGCGAGTAACCCGGAGCCAGAAACTGGCGCTGGCTGCCTGGGGCTTGGTTGAAGCAGCCCTAAGCACAGCTGCACAATTTTTAGTAAAGTGCCAAAAAAGGTATTTAAACTTCTATACTGTCAAAACTGTGGGGTCGATCCCCGGCAAGGTTCTGCACAAGAGGATCTGTGACCCTGAAACTGACTTTCCCATGTCTTTTTTTAGGGGAATACAGGTTTATTAGGGTTCAGAGACGGCATTTAAAAGGAAACACAGCTGTGGGCGGAGGGAAGTGAGGGATACCAGAGGAAGGGGTAGCTGTCTGCAGGCCCTCTGTGTGCCTGTCTTTCCATTGAATGACTCCCTCAACTATGAGGTGGGATGAGTCAACAATAGTATCCATAAGTTTCCTGTTCCCAGGAATTGTATGGCCCAATTTGTTTGTACAGATCATAGTATTGTCCATTAGGGAGCGGAATTTCTCCTTCATGAGTGACACCAGGTTAGGTCCATTGTCAAAGATTACATCTATACAGGTAGTGTGGATGGTCCACAGTGCAAGATGATAAGCAGCTGCTCGAACTACTGGGGGTTCCCGCTTGAGACTCCTCATGAAGATGTCAAACTTTGGTTGAAAATGGACAGAGAGGTTCAGCATGTGGGCAACTTCTGTCCAGAACCGTGACACAACTATACAACCAAAGAATTTGTGCTCCAGATTGGCATCTTTGAATGGGTAAAGCCCACACTGGCAAATTGGGTGATCCACTGGGAATGTTGACTTACTCCAGAAGGCCTCGTTGAACAGTCTCCAAGTCAGAGTCTGTGCACCTGTTGTCACCATTGGTACCCGCGTCAGAGTAGCCATTTCTTTGGGGGTGATTGTGACCAGTCTGCCAGCTTCTAACCACTTTAAAACCATCTTGGGGTATTCTGGCTTGGGCTTTGGGTCTTGGACAACCTTCTTCCCACACTTGGACACCACCATCTTCCGGCGGGTGACAATGCTCTTCATATCCAGATTGTAATTGATCTGTCTATTTCTGTCTGCCAGATGCAAGCCCTTGAGGTCCCAATTCTGTGGACCAGCAGGATCAAGATTCTTAGAGATTTCCCATTCATTGACTTGCATTATTTCCAAGCAGCGGCGCCAATACTCTGGAGTGTCTTTGGAGGGTGTGAATCTCTTTATCTTCAAGAACCATTGTCTTAGTCCAAATGTTGAAGGGTTGGGTATCTGGATAGCCCGCACCCAGTTTACTGCTCTGCCTGCTGCTGGTGAATCTGTATGGGCAGCCAGTAGTTCCCTCAGTCCTTTCTCCCACATCCTTCAACAATGCTGGACATGATCTATCAGACCCAGTCCTCCTGCTGACCTGGGGAGAGAGACCACTGAAATTTTTACAGGGGACATATTGGGAGTACCCCACAAGAAGTTGCGGGTCATGGCTGACACCTTCTTCTCAAAGGCTTTGGAGAAGGGTACAATGTGTGCTACATACCACATTTTGGAGAACACAAAGATGTTTAGGGTGATAACCTGTCCAATAACATTGAACCGGAAATGGCGCCACCTGTTGATCTTGTTAGCAATAGCCTTAAGGAGAATCTGTTCATTGGTCAGTAGATCAATATTTATAGAGTTGAACCACACTCCCAAGTGTCTAAAGGCTTCATGGGCTGGTATAGGCGTGAGGCCATGCGGTGGTGCAAAGTTTGGCACACCTATTTTAACTAGCGCTGTCTTCTCAATGTTGACCTTTGCGTTGGATGCCCTCTGTTAGAGCTCCAGAAGGGTTGCCAGATTTTGTGAGTCCTCCTTTGTGGTCAGGCCAACAATAGTGCCATCTGCAAAAGCAGCCATACAGAGTGCCTTCTGACTAGAATGAGTGAAGTCTCTCAGCCTAGTGTTTCCAGCTGCCAAGAACAAGTTTGCTGGAAAATTGAATAAGATAGGAGACAGAGGATCCCCTTGTCTCAATCCCTGACAAATTTCAATGTTCTCAGTCAGGTCACCATTGACAATAACACATGCCCAAAGGTTCAGGTACAGTGTCTATATCCAACAAATCCATTCCTCTGGCAGGTCCACAGCCCACATACTTGCATAGAGATATGACCACAATACACAATCATACGCCTTCTCCATGTCCAGAAATAGCAGGTAGCCCTTATTTGATTTAACCTTATTCTGGAGGGTATTTTGAACCATGTGAATATTATCCCAGATGGAGCAGTCACAGACAAAGCCAAACTGAATTGGGTGTAGGATCACGTCTGCAATCTTCATGATTCTGTTAGACAGAATCCAAGTCAGCAGTTTGTAATCTGTGTTGGACAACGAAATTGGTCTCCAGTTCTTAACATTGCTCCTATGACCCTTGTTCTTGAAGAGGAGGCAAATTGGCACCTCATTCCCCTCAGGAAATTGGGTGGCTGAGGAAAGGACATAGTTGAAGAGTCTAGTCAGATGGGGTGCTAACAGATTTTTAATAGGCTTATACACATCTGCTGGAATGCAGTCTGGACCTGGTGTTTTGCCATTTGGGGACTCTTTAATGGCTGCAAGAGTCTCCTCCAGTGTAATGTTGGCTGTCAGAGGTCCACACATTGCCAGGGGACATTGTGTGAGCTCTGGACCAGCCTCTGTCATCAGTGAAGAGAGGGCATCCTTATTCACATCTGCATGAGCATACAGACTGGAGTAGAACTCCTGTATCTTCTGCTTAATCACGGATTTGTCTTTAGATTTCAGACCACACACTGTATCAATCTCAGTGAAAGGAGATCCTCTCTGACGTTGAGCAAGGCTACATAGTCTGTCCTTTGTAGATGTACCAAAGCTACATTGGAATTTATATGTTGCGTTGGTCCGACAGCGGTTCTCAATGGTCATCTGCAGCTTTTTGATCTGGCAATGGAGAGTGTTGAACTTCAGAATGTCCTTCTTGGCCACTTTCTTATATTCTTTCTCCAAAGCATGCAGTGTTGTGAGCTCATTGTTCCGCTGCCTCCTCTGAAAGGAGATGGTGGATGATCAAATCTCCCTTTTGATGCCCAACCATGTGTCACTGGGTGACCACACTGGGCCCATCCAGGGGGAGGTTGTTGCCAGGATGGCTCTCTCAATCATCTCCTTCCACTTGTGGTTACAAAACGTGGACAGTTGTATGACCCACTGTTGCGTAGCACATTGGGTGACACCAGAGTCCCAATCAATATACACAATATGGTGGTCCAAGATATGAGCTACCTGAACCTGGGATCCAGTGAATTCCTCTGAGATATTGCCAGAGATTAGGATATGGTCCAGTCTGGCTCCTGACACCGGGAACCCGTCCACATAGCCCCACCTTGTCAGCTGGGTGAGGTCCAGGTCTTTGTTGGCAATAGTCTCAACTACCCCTTGCACTTCCAGAAACCCCTCCATCAGGTGCGCAGAGGGATGGTGTTGCTGACAACATGGGTAAGTATCTCTTTGGTTATTGGTGTATGTGTTGAAATCCTCACCGTAAAAAGTACAGTCAGGGAGGTCAAGTGACAACAGAATCTGCCACCCTTCCCTACTTCCCTGGGTCCCACCAGGTTCCAAGTATACACCAACAACTGTGAGTGTCTTATTGTTCCTAACATCCCTGAATTTTGCCACTAGTATTCTGCCCTCTAGGTGCATAGCCACAAAGCTGATGGCAATGTTGTCTCTCAGGGCCACAATTGCTACATGATCCGTCCAGAGTCCGTTCAGTTTACTCTCTCTTGACCACACATGTGCTGCCAGGTCTGGTGAGAAGTCTGGTTTGGTTGCAAGTTGTTGAGCCTGGATCTCTGTCATGATCACCAGGTCAATATTATTATTTGTTTTTATATAGTGTAGTTTCTCCCGCCTCAATTTCAACGTTGCAATCCCCCTCACGTTGATAGTTGCAATCCTCATAACTGGTTGCCTGACCCACAGGTATGAGGCGCTGCATCAGCGGGGGGTTTTGTTGGTTGGGGAGGTTAGGGGATGGATCAGCCATGGCAGAGGACTCTGAGTTCCACTTGCTCTTAGCAAGGAAGGGTCCTGGAGCCTTTTTAGCTGAGGCCTGAGCTTCAGCCATTTCCGCAGGACTAAAGTCCTGTTCCATGTCATCTACATCCATGGGAACGGCATGAGGGGTTTTCTTGGTGGGCTTGCTGGTTGGTTTAGGGTTCCAGTGGGCTTCTGTCGCTTAGAGTTCACAGTGGGCTTGGGTTCACTAGGGGGGTTGGGTCTAGCAGTCTTGCTCTTCTTGGGTTTCTGGTTCCACTTAGCTTCTGCTTCCTTCTTCCACTCATCATGTGGTTTCCGGGTAGGGGAGTCCTGCTGGGGGAGCTCAACCTCAGACGGGGCTGTGGGATCACAGAAGGGCACTTTGACCTCATTGTCAAATCTTGACGCCATCACGGCCTGAGCTTTAGAGTGTCTCTGAGCCAGTGCAGCTCTAGTGGCCAGGAGTTCATAGGGATGAGAAAAACTAGAGGGTATCCACACCACTGGGTTTGGGCAAAGAAAGGTACAATTCTTGATTCTAGTTACACCATCATCTGGCTCATAGATGATGTCCTGGTAGTAAGCATTCCGTCTGTGATGACAGTGACTGAGTGTATGGCCTAATCCGTAACAGAACCGGCATACTTGTCTCTCTCCTTCCACTTCAACTGCAATTACTTTGGGATTCCCAGGAATACAGATGAAGCATGGAATGGAGATCTTCTTTTCCTGAACCGTGGGAGAGGGGTCCAGAAGAGCATGGATTGTAGTAGGCACAAAGTTAGATGGCAGTATATCTGCACATTCAGTGTGCCATGCCACTATGTCCCCATAATAGCAAAGACCGGTTTTGATAGCGTCTTGCACCCACGCGCTATCTTCACACTCAGTTGGTACATTAGTGAAAGATATCCACTTGGTACGCTTGTTGATGAAAGAGGTCCGCTCCATTTGGATGTGTCTGCCTTTGTAACTAATGCCCTTCTTTTCTGCTTTGTCTCTAGACTCTGCATCAGGAAACCCTACATCCAAGTAGTTCTGCTTGATAGCGTAGTGAAAGCAAAGCTGAGCATTTGGGAACTCACTCTCAAAGAACGTCTTTATGGCCTGCATATACCCTTCATGGTCACTCTTGGGCAGTTCATGTAATGACAGGCGGATTGCATTGTTTATTACTGACTTGGGTGCCATACAATCCATAGCAGGGCCATTCAGTTTTTCACAAATGTATTTTTCAAAGGGCATGTCACCCTTCCATGCACCCTTATTGCTGCACAAGGAGCTATAAGTGAACCCTTCCTGCTGAGCCTGACTCTTACGCTTGGGAGGACTAGCATGGGCCAGAGGTACCTTCTGGCCAATCCAGAAGATTGCCTCTTCTGTGGTGTACCCCACCTTTACCCATTTGAGAAGTTCAATAGGGTCAAGGTTTTGTCAATGGAACTTGTATGCTTGTGCCAGTTCAACCCTCATGTCAGTCCAGGCCTTGGCCATGGGCCAGTCTATGATCTTTGTCCAGCCAGTCAGCAGCCTCATCAGGAGCAAAACCTTCTAGGATAAACATAGCCACCTCCTGAAAGCTCCGGCCTCTTGCTGTGCACCAGTTCTGAAGATCAATAGGGCTCCACTTCTCATTCTTGAAGATGAGAGCTGCCTTAGCATCCACCTTGTTGTCAATCCATTCAGCCGCTTCACCAGCTGTCATGCCAGCTAAGAGGAACTCAAATGCCAGATCCGGGGAGGCAGAGGCTTGCATCCACTCTTTAACCTCATGTACCTTGAATCCCTCTGCTTTCCATTCTCTGGCCAACTCGGGGTTAAGCTGTTCCATTCTGAGTTGGTCAGCCTCAGCCGGCATGAACCCTGTTTTGGACCAGGTCACAGCTGCCTCCACATTGAATGCATGTACAAACCACTCTGCAGCCTTCAGAAAGCCAAAGCCTGTGGCCTTCCATTTAAGCCAGTGGTCAAGGGGGAACTTTCCCATGTTCAGATGTGCTGTCTTACTGTGGAGAGACACATCCACTCCAGACCGTGCCCATGCCATGGCCTTGTCAACTGAGACCTGCTGGCTTTCCCAGTACCGCATCACAGTGGCTAGGTATCCTGAATCTTTCCATTTGCAAGCATTATTGTATGGAATATTTATAAAAGGCCCCCACTCTAAGTATGTCTTAGGTGTCCAGCCCGCGTTAACCAGATAGGTCCGCTTGGGTGCAGTCCAGGCCCTTGGTAGCCCATGCTTGTGCTTCAAGGGGGAGTGAATTGGTATTAGCCCAGAGACCACAGTCCACTGGGTTCCACCCAAACTTAGCCCACTCCCTTGTGTTGTCCAGGGTGATATTGGCTTTTGCCCATGCCCAGGCTGTTGCATCAGGGAACACCTCAAAGTATTCCTTGGCCTCAGAGGGGGAGAGTCCCAGCTCCAAGATTGCCGCAGCATTTTCTCCAGGCAGGCCTGACTTAATAAATTCAACAGTTTCAGAAGCAGGATACCTGTTTGCTATCCAAGGTTCAGCCTGCACAAATGGTACACAGAATCTAGCAATATAGGCAATGGAATCAAGGGGCAGTCCTGTGTTGATCCATGCCAACGCCTCATCTCTTGGTACTTGGTGCTTACAAAACATGGCTGCTGCATTAATTTCAATCCCTGCATGACACCACTTAGTAGCCACATCCACAGTGAACTGATGGAGAAGCCACTGCTTGGCTTGCTCTAGCGTCAAGCCTAAGCTGCACCATTTTATTATATCTTGGAGATGTACACCATTGTCTTCCCAGCTCTGGGCTGTGGATCCATCAATATTATAAGTCTCAAGTAATTCTTTGAAAAGTTGCTGGCAACTCAGGACTTCAATTTTTTGCTTGGGCAATAAAGATGATTGGCGAGTGTCAAAATCTTTATCAGAGACCTTATCAATCCAATTGGGATTGTCCAATTCCTCCCCTGGACCAAGCCCCGCTTCTGAAGCCCCTTTTCCAGAGATTTTGGAATCACCACGCCAGGTGTTTCCACTGCCATCCTGGCCCAGGATGCCGCCCACATTCCACTGGTCATCCCAGTTGTTAGGAACATCCCCTGTGGGAGTTGTTGCTGCTCTTGGTGCTGGTGCAGCCCCGGCTTTTGCTCTCATCTTCTTTCCACCCCCAGTGTCCTCATGTACCATGCATATAATCAAAGATTAAAGATACTTGATATAACATTGATTTGTTTGAGTGCACTTTCAAATTTGAAATTAAATTTAAAAGTGTTGCTTAGTGGAGAGAGTTTTTTGACTTTCCCATGTCTTATAGTCAAATGCAGAAGTCAACTCAAATTGCTAAATACAACAAGAACCAGTGACAATCCCTGCTCAGTGGACAGCTTGATTTTTTGCTTCACTCATTACAAGAATTATGCCACCCCCTGCCCAATCCAACTGATTGATCCTCACAAACTTGTTCATTTTATAATGATTCACAGCAACTATATATTTCCAATATCTCAATAAAGATAGCTATCTACTTTTAAATCTTTTTTCTGTATAACTCTGCTAATACAACATAGTTACAACATTGGTAGCACAATTAGGTTCTCCATCCTACCTTTCTATTCAAAATTCCTGCTGTTGCCTGTACTTGCTGTGTTTGACAAGTGTACAAAAAAATATGCCTGGGCTTTCCTTGGATTGGACGCCCTACACACCAGGAATCTAAATACCTGATAAACATGTCTTTTACCAAAACATGGTAATTCCAGTTCCCACCTTCAATGCGCTGTCTGCACAAGGGTTCTTTCAGGCACCCTTGTCTACACCTTGAGCCAAGAATCATAGCATCATGCCTGCTCAAATGTCCTAGCAGCTGCACAGTGCTGCCTTTGAATCATCTACAGGCACTACTGACAATAATGTCACAGCTTGGGACCAATCTGCCCAAAAAAAAGCTGGTGCAAATGGAATGTCTCACACATTTTTGGATTTCAAAGATCTCTATTTGCCTAGCCCATGATGAGGACATCTGGTGCAAAAAATGGCACAAATACCATCCCAAGAAGGACTGAGAGACCTAAAAACAGGTCTTCTTTGCCAGGTTTTTAATGAAGGACACTTTACTAATGATTATTAGCTCATTCAAGGGTCTGTCACAGACTGGTACTGTAAAAAAGAGGGGCTAAACTAACTAAGCTTGGCTCTCATCCCAACAAAAAACCCACTAGGATACTATCTAGTGCAGGACTGGGATGGCTGCTTTAATAGGGAACCAGAAGGACCCAACAGGGGACAGTTGAGGGAGGTATGTGTTCATTCCCATCAAAAACATGCCCAAAACAAGCCAGGAGGTGCACCAGAGAGCACTTCTGGGGTTGAGAGAATATTATTAATGTCAAAACAGCAGGCTCAACCCACTAACAAGGTTCCAAGTAAGCAGGTTTGTGACCTGCAATCTGATTACCTGGCCACTTGAAGCCAGACTAGAAGGTCAACTCAAATTTCCAAATCCAACAACATGAACAGATGATGATCCCTTACAGTGAATACCTTGTTTTGGAGCTTGAATCATTACCAGGATTAAGCCACCCCCTTCACCATCCCACTGTGTGATCAACACTATCATGTTCCTGTTATCCACAATTCACAATGACTATATAATATCTATCTCCCAATAAAGATTATTATCTAGTTCTTAAATATTTCCCCTTGTAACTCTGCTAAAACAGCACAGTTACAACATTAGTAGAAGAAGTAGGTTTTCCATCCTACTTTATTCCCCAAAATTCTGCTTGTTGCCTGTACTTGCCGCGGCCAACAAATCCTTGATAGAATCATGTCTGGCCTCCCAGTGGACTGGACCCCGTACACACCTGGCACCAAGATACCTGATGGATTTGTCCTTTACCAGAACATGGTGATACCACTTCCTGCGTTCAATGCCCTTTCCACCCAAGGGTCCTCCCAGGCACCCTCTGCCATGCCCTGTGCAACTGATGAAAATACCATGCCAGCCTATGTAGCCCAAAGACTTTGAAGCGCTGCCCTGGAAACCTTTGCCGGGGCTAACAACAACAATGCTGCTGCATGGATCCAGTTGGCCCAAAGCAAGCTGGCCCAGATGGAATTTCCGCAACAATTCTGGATTGCAGAAATCTCCATCTGCCTGACCCACAACGCTGGCATCTGATGTGACAAGTGGCATGAGGAAAAGACTGAGAAGAACTGGGATATGTTCAAATAGAACTTCTTGGCAAGGTTTGTGCTTAAGGACATCACACTCATGATCATATGTCAAGTAAAGAAATTAACCCAGATGGGCACTGTGAAAGAGCTTACCTGTTCCTACAAAGAACTCTACCTATGCGCACCCTCTGATATGGCTTTTGACTCACCAGCCACACACCTCATGTACTACAACGCCCTCAAGTTGCACATAATGCAGGCATGTAAACCTGGACCAAGTGACCAATTTACAGATCCTGTATTGCAAAGCAGAGAAAGCAGAGCAAATTTCCAACACTCTCCACAAAGCACAGACTGGGAAATGAGAGAGACCCAAAGACTCTCACCCAGCTGGGCGCTCCAGTCAACCACCCCCTGGAAACAACAACAATAGTGCAAACCACAAACCCACAGGTTTAAATGGACATGGAAACAGAAACAATTGCCAGTCAAACTGTACCCATTTCTGAATCACTGCAACACAGGGCAACCAGGACAAGGGAAAAGCCCAGGGAGAGCATTAAGCAAGCCAAGCTCTCCCTATGCAACTCCTGACTTGCCCAATAATGAGTACTGCCCTGAGGACGTGGACCAGTGTCCAATGATCCAAGTGCCCTTGGAAGACCTGGCTCTCTACACCATTGCCAGACACCCCAATAAACTGATGTCTTACCCTTTCTGCTTTTGCAGTTACACAGGCTTGGCACTCCTGGACTTGGGCGCAGATCAAACTTTAGTCAACAGCAGCTTTGTGGATAAAGTTCAAGCTGGCCACTAATCCTTTGCGGATTAAAAACGTGGTCCTGACTGGATGAACACCACATTGCTGTGACAAAGGAAACTGCCCCCTTCTCTGTCATGCTTGAGAACCTTCACTCCACCATCCAAGGCCCTGTCATTGACGTTCCCTAAGTTTGACATTGTACTGGGACTGGATTGACTGAGAAAGAATAACCCCCATGTGGACTGGGTAACCTCGGTATTGACCATCAAAGGCAAATCAAACACCAGATATACCCCAACTCAGTGGACCAAATCCTATGCAACCATGTTTTTGTATTTATTACAGAAACCCTGAACAAAAAAAGAACCTCAAGACCATTGACTGGGACTCCTGCCAGTACAAGATCATACACTTAAAAGATCACCAGGACACCACTACGTCTCAGGATTGCAAAATTGTGGCTTTTCACCCAGAAAGCTTCAAGGAAGCATTACCCAGGCTACCCCCAGAAAAACATATCCAACATTCCATTTAACTCAAGGGAGCTGTACCCAAAGCACAACCCATCTATTGCTTGACCCCAAATGAAGATGACACCTTACATGCCTACCTTAGGGAGACCTTGGAGAAAGGACTTATCTGTCCCTCACAATCCCTCTTTGGAGCCGCCGTCTTCTTTGTGGCTAAGAAGGATGGCACCCTGTGCCTGGTCACAGATTACTGAGCCCTAAATAAAGTTACCATCAAAAATTGTTACCCACTACCACTCATTGACAGCCTCTTTGATGCCCTGGGCAGCGCCAAAGTCTTCTTCAAGATTGACTTAACCGCAGACTACAACCAGATCCACATTAAAGAGGAAGATATCCCCAAGACGGCCTTCTGCACAAAATATGGCTCATACAAATGTGTGGTACTCAATTTTGGTATGACCAACACCCCCTTGACCTCTAGAGCTTCATGAAAGAGCTGCTTGCCCCCCACATAGACAAGCACGTCTTGGTCTACCTGGACAACATTATTGTTTATAGCCCCTTGGTGGAGAAACACCACAAGGACCTGGAAGCAGTCTTTGCTACCCTGGCACAATGCAAGCTGCTAGCAAAACCGTCCAAATGCCAGTTCTTCCGCAAACAACTACCCTTCCTTGGACACATAGTCTCAAAAGACAGCATCAAACCCAACAATCGGAAGATACAAGCCATCTGTAAAATGCCACTGCCCAAAGACAAGTTGGAGCTCTGCACGTTCCTGGGAATGGTGGCCTAAATAAGCTGCTTCATACCTGACTGCAGCGTCTTGACTGCTCCTCTATCTGCCATAACCAGCGCCAAATCCAAGTTTGTATGGACCCCCCAACGCAACCTCTGCTTCAGACGTCTCAAGGAGAAACTCACAACAGCACCTATCCTACAGTACCCCAAACAAGATGGGAAACACCAAATGGAAACAGACGCCTCAGACACATTCATTTGGGGGAGTACTACAAATCAAAAACAATAATGGTGACTTCCTACCTGTAGCCTACAAATTGCAAAAATTGAAAGACAGTAAGTGCTGATATCCTATTCACAACAAAGAGTTGTTGGCCATTGCACACTGCCTAGTCAAATGGCGTTGTTATCTAGATCAACATGAGGAATTCACAGCATTGACTGACAACAAGTTGCTCATATATTTCAAAACCCAAGCAAATCTGTCTTATTGCCAGGCCCGCTGGATGGAACTCTTGGAGAGATTCAATATGCTCATAAAGTACAAGCCTGGTCCTGAACTTTCCATGGCAGATGCACTCTCACGCCTGTACATCTGAGCTACAAGGGGAGAAAATGGGCTCAACCCAGACTGGCCCCTCCTAGTACTTCAAACAAAGAACAAAGGGTTTCCCCCTAGCACCACAGGCATAACAAAGGAAATGGTTATTAAGAACAAACACCTATTTTCAGACATTTACAGGACCTTACATTGAAAAATGTCTGACAGGACCACCATCCTGTATATTCCCACACACCAGCAAGTTGACACCATCCTAAGTTACCATAGGGACCTAGGGCACACAAAGAGTTGCAATCTCTATAAATTCCTTAAACACAAGGAATGGTGGTGTTGCAACATCTTTGATTACTCCCTCTTGGGGAATTAACACCCCAAGTAAATCACCAAGCGGCTCACCAAGTGGTTCACTGCCCAGTCAATAAACTGGTGGCACCATTATCAGTTAACCATCTATGACAGGGATCACTCAATCCAGGTCCTAAATGGAACACAACTTGATTAAGCCTTGTGACTCAAGAGGAACATTACTCAGATAAGCCCCATGATCTCCATGACGTACATGGACAACATGTGGCTTGTCATGATAATATATAATATTCTATATTCATATTCAATAAAGTATCATTCTCTTCTTAAATTTTCCCCTTTATTTAGTTTATTATACTTCCCAGAAGTATAAACTTGACAGTGGTAGCACAGGTAGGTTATCCATACCTACCCAACTCAAAGGAAAAATTCCTCCCAAGAAAAGAACCCAAACAATGTCACTCCCTAACAGCTGGAGAGATTACAAAGTAGGACAAGACTTCCCCCAGGCCTTGTCATCTACAATAACGTCCTTGTACCCATTGACCAGTACAACACTCTCAAAGCCCGCAGACTGTTCCCTACCACGCCAACCACAACAGCACCTACGCAACCTGAGATACCCAATATTGTGTTTCAACGTTTACGTACCGCTAAAATTGGCGCCTTTGCAGGTCTACGCTGTGAAAACGCCTCTCTTTGGATCAACAGCACCAAGAGCAAGTTTGAACAAGTGGAGTACCCCCAAAGACTCTGGGTCAGTGAGATTGCCCTCCACATCACAGGGACTGCTTCACGTTTTGTAACCAAATGGCTAGCCCAACACCCTGACCAGAAGGAAAATTGGGAAGTGTTCAAGGCCGCATTCCTCAAAAAGTTCTCCATGAAGGACTCAGACGTGGTGATCATGACCAAGCTTCAAACCTTCAAAATGACAGGAACCATTGAAGAATACATTGCTGCATATGAAGGACTATGTGACTGTGCACCCAATACCATCAACTTTGATGAACCTGGACCACGTCTGGACTTCTATAATGGCCTTCCCACACACATTAGACGTCAGTTTGACATGCACCTGCTGCAAGAACCTCAAGGATGTATTCCTAGAAGGAAAACACACAGCTCAGAAGTCTGACAATCTACACGCCACCAACAAGCGCAAGGAAAACCCTGCAGCTAAGAGAGAGCCTTGCCCCAATAAGCAAAACAACTGAGCCAACAGTACCCATCCTCAAACTAGGAATCACACTGCACAAGCCAACCAGGCCAGCACCAAAGATACCAACAAGGAGGGAAAAGCTCAGGGGAGTGCTTAGGCAAGCCGCCCTCCCCCTCATCACAAGACTTGTACAGAGAACAGGACGTGGACTCAATCACCATGATCCAGGTTCCCTCCAGCAATCCTCTACTGTTTGCCGCCCAAACTGGAAATAAACTCCTTACCTATCCTTTCTGTTTTTGCAGATACCAGGGCACAGCACTATTTGACACTGGAGCCAATCAATCACTCATTAACAAGAGTTTCACAGACCTCATGAAGTTACCTACCATTCAAAGTAGCATCAAGAAAGTCATCATGGCAGACAACTGCAGCACACCAGTTACCCACAAGACAAAACCTTTCCAAGCCCAAATTGGAGACGTCCAAACAACAATTAGTGGCCCCATCATACCAATCCCCAAATACAATATCATACTTGGATTAGATTGGATGCAAAAGACAAAGCCTCACATCAACTGGGACAGTGCCACCCTCACCATCCAGCAAGGAGAAGTCCACCATCACGTGTACCTGACACATCTTGACACCCTCATGAGGGACCACATATTTGTAAAGATCATGGAAACAGAGAAAGAAACTGACATCAGCAAAATCAATTGGAGCACATGTACGTATGAAGTCATACACTTCAAAAACACAGAAACTCAACACAAACAGAACCCAATCAGAAACCAGCTAGTCAATGAGTTTCCCTCTGTATTCCAAGAAACACTACCCAGGTTGCCCCCTGATTGGGGCATACAACACAAGATCAACCTAAAAGGTAGCGTGCCTAAAGCACAACCCATCTACCTGCCTCACACCACAAGAAGACAACACCCTGAAGGCTTACCTTGACAAAGCACTTGAGAAAGGCCTCATCAGACCCTCAAAATCACCCTTTGGTGCCGCTGTCTTCTTTGTGGTGAAGAAAGATGGAGGCCTCCGCCTGGTCACCTACTACAGGGCCCTCAACAAGGTCACAATAAAGAACAGGTATCCCCTGCCCCTAATTGATGACCTTTTTGATGCCCTGGGGGGTCCCAAATCTTCACAAAAATTGATTTGACAGCAGGATATCACCAAATTTGTGTGAAACCTGAAGACATTCCAAAGACCGCATTTTGAACTAAATACAGGTTCCTTTGAATGTGTTGTCCTCAATTTTGGCATGACAAACGCTCCCAGTACCTTTGTAACCTTCATGAATGAAGTATTCAAGGAACACATTGGGAAAAGAGCAATCATCTACCTGGACAACATCATTATTTACAGTCCCAACCTGCAACAACACTGGGAAGACGTCTGCACAGTCCTCTGTACCCTGCAGGAAAACCAATTGATTGCCAAACTGTCCAAATGTGAGTTCTTCTCAACCAAACTTCCATTCCTTGGCCATATCATCAGCAAGGACGGTATCAAACCAGATCCAGACAAGATACACACTATAACTGAGATGCCAGCCCCAAGGAATAAGAGCAAACTCTGCACTTTCCTTGGAATGGTAGCCTATGTACGCAGGTTCATCCCTGACTGGGGTGCCCTAACAGCACCCTTGTCAGCCATCACTGGGAAAACAACCAAATTTGTCTGGACACCCTTACAAGACCAACATTTCTGCCAACTGAAAGAACACATGGTTACTGCCCCTATCCTACAATACCCAAACCGTGAGGGTATCTACAAGCTAGAAACTGACACCTCTGATTATGCCATAGGAGGAGTCCTCTGTATCCAAACAGCCCAAAAGGACTTCCTTCCTGTGGCATATGAATCAAGGAAGCTATCAGACGGCAAACAAAGATACCCCATACACAATAAGGAATTGGTTGCCATTATACACTGCCTCATGAAATGGCAATGCTATCTGGAAGGAGCCCAGACGTTCAAAGTACTCACTGACCACAAGTTGTTGATATTCTTCAAAACACAACAGCACCTGTCAAGAAGACAAGCCAAATGGATGAGTCTAATACAGAGATACCCCATGAAAATTGAATACAAGCCAGGCAGGGAGATGCTTACTGCAGACACCCTATCAAGGCTATACAATAAACACATCCTTTGCACTGATGGCAACCCCAACTGGCCCATGTTAATCATGGGGAATCTCCAGGAAGGGTTCCCACCTGGCACACCAATGGACATCCAAGAGAAAGTCCTCAAGAACAAACATCTGTTCAAAAACGTACATGGTACCCTTCACCAAATACTTCCAAATGGTGACACTGTACCCTACGTCCCGTCAACACAAAAGATTGACACAATCCTCCAATATCACAGAGACTTGGGACACACCCATAGCAGAAACTTGCATGAATACCTCAAGACACGCTACTGGTGGCCCAACATGCTAGATTATATCAGAGAGGTACTGGAACAATGCAAGGTCTGTGAGAAGTACACCCAAACCAAATCTCCACCCAAGTCAGTAGTACCCGTATCCATCACACAACCCTTCAAGGTATGGTTGTTGGATATTGTGGGACCTATGCCCGGTGAAAGCAAAGGCAAGAAGTACATCATCACAGCCATTGACTATGCAATCAGATGGCCTGTAGCACAAGCCACAAAAGAGCACAAAGGCAATGATGTGAGACAATTCATTGGCAAGGAGATCATAGCAAAGTTTGGAAAGCCTGACCTCTTAATCACAGATGGAGGCACTGAACTCAAAGCTATTGACACCAACATCTATCTTGCCAAAAATGGAATAAAACACGTCACAGCCAGCCCATATCACCCACAAGCAAATGGACACGTAGAACAACTAAACAGCTCTCTAGTAGAAGCTCTTAGTAAGTTATCTGCCAACAATCCAAAAGCCTGGGTTGACATGCTACCAACCGCCCTTATGGTCTGCAGAACACAAGTCAACTGCAATACAGGCAAAAGCCCTTATGAACTTGTCTATGGTCAGAAACCCTCACTTGTCAGTACAACCATGGGACCACAACTGCCACTTCCAAAGAAGATACCAGACAGTAATGACCCAAAAGTACTACAAGCCAGAAAGGACCAAGAAGTGATGGAACAACAAAGGGTTCAGCAGGAAGCAATCCCATTGCAACAAGAAAGGTTCCAAGTCAGAGACAAGATCTGGGTTGTCAATCACAACCAACACAAACTAGACCCAGGGTTACGTGGACCAGGCATTGTCATGGAAGTTAAGCCCAATAACACCTACCTCATCAAAGGGATTGGAGCTTGAACTGAATTGAAACGTATGCATCACAACTGACTCTGTTTGTGTAAGGCAAGAGCAGCCCAACAAAATTCAAGGCTCCCTGTACCCAACGCCAAACTGGATCAATACCAAGCCCACATACCAGATACTCTCAAGAAGATTCCCAAGGCTCTGCCTTCCAGCACCCCAGGGGGAGATGTTGCAACATCTTTGATTACTCCCTCTTGGGGAATTAACACCCCAAGTAAATCACCAAGTGGCTCACCAAGTGGTTCACCGCCCAGTCAATAAACTGGTGGCACCATTATCAGTTAACCATCTATGACAGGGATCACTCAATCCAGGTCCTAAATGGAACACAACTTGATTAAGCCTTGTGACTCAAGAGGAACATTACTCAGATAAGCCCCATGATCTCCATGACGTACATGGACAACATGTGGCTTGTCATGATACTATATAATATTCTATATTCATATTCAATAAAGTATCATTCTCTTCTTAAATCTTCCCCTTTATTTTGTTTATTATACTTCCCAGAAGTATAAACTTGACAGTGACCAACCCTGTATTGAGATGACCAAGAAGTCTTAGAACAATGCAAAGTGTGTGAAAAGTTTGCAAGAAGTGAGAAACCACCTAAGTCAGTACTGCATATCCACACACAATTACCCTTCAAGGTGTGGGCTCTCAACATTTTAGGCCCCATTCCAAGAAAACAAAACAAAAAGAAATATATCATTACAGCAATAGACTTTGCCACACACTGGCCAGTGGCTCAAGCAGTAAAAACACACACCGGTAATGACATACATCAGTTCATAAGAAAGAAAGTCATCAGCAAGTTCAGAAAGCCAGAACTCCTGATAACCAATGGAGGCAAGGAACTGACCTCTGAAGATAACAACATATACCTCACCAATAATGAGTTTCAGCACACAGTGACAACACCTTACCATCCTCAGGCCAATGGACGTGTGGAGCAGCTGAATGGCAGCCTAGTGCAAGCCTTAGCCAAACTCACTGCCAGGAGACCTGAGGACTGGTATAGGCAACTACCAACTGTGCTACTTGTATGCAGAACTTGTGTGAACAGATCCACTGGAAAAAGCCCTTTTGAGTTAGTATATGGCACACAGCCTAATATCATTCAAGAATTATCAGGACCCAGGCAGGAAATTCCAAGCCAGGTCCCCCCTTACTCAGATCCCCAGGTCTTAGCAGTCAATGGTGATCAAACAGAGAGAGAAAAAAAGAGTCTAGAAAAGACATTCATCCCCATCCAAAATAGACATGAGGCCAATGACAAAGTTTGGGTCATGAACGTCAACAAGAGTAAACTTCAACCCAAGAAAGTAGGCCCAGCAATCATCTTAAAGGTAAAAAAAAACAACACTTGCCTTGTGCAAGGTCTTGGGAAATGTAAACAGGACAAGGTCCTGCACCATGATTGCCTGAGACCCTATAAGGCAAGACAGAAACAGTGCAAGACCGCCCTACCTGCCACAGAACAACAAATAGTCCAGTATGACGCCCGGGCTCCTGACAACCTCCCTGATGGTCTACCCCCAGAGGAGGCTGACCTTCAGTTGGGGGTGTTGAAACAGCAGGCTTGACCTGCCAACAAGGTTCTGAGTAAGCAGGTTTGTGGCCTGCAATCCAATTATCCAGTCACTCAAAACCAGACTAGGAAGTCAACTTGAATTTCCAAATCCAACAACATGAACAGATGATGATCCCTTACAGTGGATACCTTATTTTGGCGCTTGACTCATTACCAGGATCAAGCCACCCTCTTCACCATCCCACCGTGTGATCAACGCTATCATATTCCTGTTATCCACAATTCACAATGACTATATAATATCTATCTCCCAATAAAGATTATTATCTAGTTCTTAAATATTTTCCCTCTTATAACTCTGCTAAAATATCACAGTTACGACATTAATTGGGGAGAGAACCATAGGCTTCACAGGAGTGAGCATGTGAGAGTCCCGCCCTGATAGTTCATTAGAGCTTCAGTGGGCAGGGAAAACTCCATGTCATCACAGGTCAAGCTACAAAATCAGCGTTTTCTCTGTGAAAAGCAGGTCACTGGCCTTCCTAGAGAGATTGTCCAGTAAATGCAACAGGTGTTAGGGGTTCTCACCTGCTAAATGAGCAGAGGAGAAGATACAAGTTCACAACTTGGGGGAGGTGGACCAAACCAGAAATAAGGCAGGAGCCAACGTAAAAGCCACAACTTGAAAAGCTAGACCAACACTTTTAAACTCTCAGAAAATTTGAAGGATACTCAGGTAAAAGCAGTAGATTTTACAATTAAGATTTGGGGATCCAGGGGCCACCACAGAAAATTTTGGCCTTGGGGTGGTTTTATTGGGTTAACAGCCTCAAACAGGCCAGGGGTGTCTTCTATAATAAAGTATATACACTTGGAACAGGAAGAGTAAAGCAAAAACACTTGTCTTTTGAAATAAAAGTAAGTTTTTATATAGATTATTAACTTAAATTCAAGTTCAAGCCAAACTCAAAACCAAAAGCAAAACAGGCAAATAACCTACTGACAACGCTAATAGAAAGCCTAGGAGCAGAAAAAGCACCAGGGAGGACCAGGAGAAAAAGATTAAGGTAATTAAGACTTGGATTTTTACTAATGATTTTTATAAGAAGGGCTCCAAGGGTTGGAGTCCAAAACTAATTTGAAATAAAAGTAAAAGTAGGGACTTTTAATTGTAACAATAGACAAGCAGGGACCCAAAATGGGCCTGCTTGCTAATTTAGGGGGGGGGCAAACTGGGGAGATGGAGTTGTCATTGATTGTGGAACCCCCTGATTGGCTGAGGGATAATTTTTCAACCCGTTGCCAGGGGGGTTGGAAAATTTTTAATTAATTTACAGGGAAGAATCTGATTGGGCAACACCTATACAGTATTCCTGCAGAGAGAATGGAGTATTGAAATAAGAAATATCAGATGTGTCCCCATTTGATTTGCTGGCTCTAATGAACTTAAAAAGGGGGCAACACCAGGCCAAATAGCAGCCCAAATTGATCAGCAATTTTTTCACTGTTGGTCAGGGAGGACTAAGCATGGTTGGTAGAGCTTGAGAAGAGTATGATAACACAAAACACTATTCAAAAGTGTGCCAAGTCAGCCATAGAATTTAAGGGTTTGGCTGGACTTTGGTTCAATTTATTGGTGTTTCAAGGAAAGACAGTGTGATCCAAAGGCAAAGGGGGAAGTGAATTTACAGATAAATTAAAGTAGTTAACAAGAGCTTATGAGGAGTTGTGCCTGTGTGCTCCCTCCAGGATGGCTTTTGATAACCCTGCCACACACCTGATATACTATGGCACACTCAAGCCGCACATAATGAGACACATCAAGCTGGATCAAGTGAACAATCTGTAAAGCCTCTACTTTGAAGTGAAGAAAGCAGAACAAACATCTAATGCCCTACACAAGGCACAAACATTAAAAAGAGAAAGACCTAAGCACTCTCAGTCCCAAGGACGTTCCAGCCACTCTCTGCCTAACAGCAATAACAGCGCAAACAACAAACCTTTGGTCTCTAATGGCCATAATAATGGAAACAATGGTCAATAAAGCCACACACACTTTAGAGTCACCACTATCCAGGACAATCAGGACAAGGGAAAAGACCTGGGAGAGCAGTAAGTGAGCCAAGCTCTCCCCTCCAATCTTTTGCCTTTACCAACAATGAGTACTGCCCTGAAGACCTGGACCAATGCTCAACTATCCAGGTCCCCTCATGAGATTCAGTACTCTAAACCATTGCCAGATATCCCAATAAACTGATGTCTTACCCTTTCCTCTTTCAAAGCTACACAATTTCAGCATTCTTGGACTAATACACAGATTATCACCCTTGTCAACAGCAACCTTGTGAATAATTTCAAGCTAGATAATAGTCTTTGCAGATCAAGAACATGGTTTTAGCTGATGAAAATAACATTGCCATTAACTAGGAGAGTGCTCCCTTTTAATCACGCTAGAGAACCTTCACTTCACCATCCAAGGACCTGACATTGATTTTTCCCAATTCAATGGGGTACTTGGCCTGGACTGGCTTAAAAATAATAACCCATACTTAGGCTGGGTCACCTCAGTGCTAACCATCAAAAAGGAAGGAGTTAACCACCAAATCTACCCAGATACTGTGGACCAACTTCTTTGAGATCATGTCTTTTTACGCCTTACCAAGACCCAAAAGTAAAATGGCATCATAAGGCAATTAAATGTGATTCCTGCCAGTACAAGGTCATAAACTTCAAGGATCACCAAGACACTTTCACCTCCCAAGATTGGGAAAGTGTATACCAGCATCCAGAGATCTTCAAAGAGGCACTGCCAGAACTATCACCTGCAAAGCACACACAGCATTCAATGCAACTCAAGGAAGCAGTGCCCAAGACACAACCTATATACCAACTCACCCCCAACAAGGATGACACACTCTTTGCCTACCTCAAGTGTAAAGTTCCACCTCCACCTTAGGCCTCCACTTCAATTACTTCCAAATGCTTGGGAATTCCTACCAAATTATGTTTGAATATTTATCTAAAAGTTTACTGAAAAAGCCCAAGAAACGGCCATCAATATAATATTTTGGAATTATTCTGAAGATGCCCCCACCTAACCCACCCAAGAGACATCTCTGGTTAAATATCATGTGCAAGAGCAACTGGTAGCAGTGGTAATTACATCCAAAGAATATTCCTGATGTTATTTGGTTCAGTTTTCTTTTTGAATATGTCCATCCAAAGTCTATCAAGATCTTCCTGCCTCAAGAAATGCATTTTTATCTGGTTATATCATTGGTTGATTGGTTTGTGACATTCAATCTACCACCTCAATCCTATCTCATCCCTTAAATGAATGCAAGATTTGTAAAAGACCTTGCTTCATCATTCTCTACTCTAATAAACTTTAAAAATTGTTAGTCTAATCTGGCCATTTGGTTTTTTCTGTTGCTTTTAGTGTTCAGTTGATTCCTTTCCCCCCTTTGGCCTCCCAGGAATTGTTGGCAACAACCTTTAGATTGTTGCTGAAACCACAAATTTTGTTGTGGTTGAGAGCTTGGTTTTATTTCCTACTAACCTGCTCCCCAATTCTCACATCAAGGAAGCCTTAGAGAAGGGACTCATCCAAACTTCACAATCATCTTTTGGAGCTGCAGTGTTCCTTGTGGCAAAGAAAAACGGCTTCCTCAGGCTAGTTACCACTACTATGCGCTAAACAAAGTCACCATTAAGAATTTTTACCCTCTCCCACTTATTGATGATCTTTTTGATGCTTTGGGTGGGACAACTGTCTTATCCAAGATTGACTTGAAAGCAGAATACAACCAGATCCAAATCAAAGAGGATTATATCTCCAAAACCACTTTCCAAACTAAATATGGATCATGTGAGTCTGTTGTGCTTAATTCTGGGATGAAATACTTTAATACCCTAAAGTTGTAGGTATTATCTGAAGCAAATATGGCAGAAGATTGGCAAACTGGAATCCAGTCAAGGCAGTGACAATTGGATAGATGGTCATCAACCATATGAATACCTTGATGTGGATGTTGTACCTGCCAAAGCTCCCTGCAAAGTATGTCAACACATAGTAAAGGGAGGTGTACACTGTTATGGACATGGTGGAGTGTGACAAGACAAGAGGAGGCCAAGAACCAGTGTTCAAAGAGTTGAGCTGCCAGGGGTTGTGGTGGTTGCCTAGGCCTAATCCTTCTGGTGAAGGCCCAAAGGTTCCTGGTTCCTACTGGCACCCTCCAATATCAAGGCAAGCTGTAAGCACAGCTGTGAAGATGAGGTGGTTCATCTTCACTTGGTTTGGGGATTGGGTATTAGTTAAATATTAGTCTAGTTGCTTAGGTAGTAAAGACTGAAACTGATATAATTGAGGGGGTATTCTCTCAATGATAGCATAACCTATCACTGAGAGGGGATCCTTTATTTATAGTGTTTCCCACTATTCAAACTTTTGCAAGTGGGAGTAGAAACAGGGAATGGGGGATCCCAAAAGTCTGTGTTTTGAATGTTGGAATTGGGCATTAATAAAGATAAACTTTTGTTCACCTACTAATTTTGTCTGGGTGTGTGTTGTAAATTTGGGCTATCTAAGCTAGCTAAATCTACAAGCTAAAGTTTATCTAAAATAAAGTATAGATAAAATGTAATAATAATTCTAAGGCTATATAAAGCTTACTAAACAACAGATTCAACTGCTAAATAAAGGCAATATAAAAGTATAAATGTTAAGTGTAAGGTTAAAAGCTATGTTTATTAAACTCATATGGGGTGATAATGTGACAAAAATGGTTGGATAGTAGGAATCAGTATCTATGTGTTAGGTAACCACCACCCAAATCCACATAGATTTGATGATTAACCACCAATAAAGCTTCAGATACTGTTTGGTAAAATTTCCAAAAGATACACCAGGGTTAAGCAAAATGATTAACCCTAATCAAAGGAGCCCAAGATAAATGACCTGAGAGAGAATCAATGAGTTTTCTGCATAAAATTTGGGACATTGAGAGGGATCAATAGTCTCTGGTTTGGATTCTGCAGGAATAACCCCAAGATTCTGGGGCATTGCAGTAACATTGGGAGGAGGCGGCAACAAAGTGCCGACGGCAGGGCCCCATCTTCCTGTAATGATTTGGCTAATAATTAAATTGTAGGGAATGTAGCGCAACAGGCCAATTACAGGATGCATGATAAAATAAAGTTAGACTAGGAAAATATTGACTTTATTTGAGTAAAAATTTTAGGATATACTCAACTCTTAAGAGTTGAAACAGTGAAAATTTTCCTATATATATCAAAATTCAACTAAGTAATACCAACTGGATCCTTGGCACCTATTACTTCTGCATTGTCAAATGAGTACCTATTCCAGTTTTCAAAGAGCCCTTGTGTGACCTACTTCTGACAACTGTACAAATAAATAAGGCTGTATTTAGTGACTCTCAGATTACGTTGATTTATCAGCATCAGCTTGTAAGGGGAGTAAAATCCAAATGGCAAACTGGAGCAGCAGTAACCCTTTTTTGATCAACTGTTTGATTTAAATCTGTCAAATAAGTTAATTTGGTTAATGATTTTCTGGCTTTCTGAGCTTTCTGACTTAGGCAAATAATTCCTGACATTATGAAATCTACTGTGACAGATAATAAGCCTGAATAATTCAGCTCAATGATGTCATGGCAATTTGTAAAGACCCAAAAGTTGGGGGAGTATTTTAGCTAATTAAAGTCCCAAGTTGGCCACTTGGAACCCGGTGAGTGCAGTCACAATGGGATAGACCAACATCATCCATTGAAAGACCTTTGCGTTTATGTTATAATGACCAAAATTACCGGCAAAATATGTGAGTACGTAGCATACAAGGGTGTATATAGCTACGGACTGAGTGGAGTGGGGCAAAACCAGTGTGGGCCGGGAATACTGATTGGAGGAGTTGAGCTGCACCGGCTCCTTGTAAAAGTACTCGCCATTTGGGTTATTAAATGACCCATGAAGTTGATAGTGTTGGTGGCCCCCAATCCTAAGGCAGGCTGTAAGGACAGCTAATAAGATAAGGTGGTTCATCCTCTAGTCCTGGGGAAGGGCAGACAAAGCTTAGTGTCTTTAAATTTCTGAAGGATAAAAGTCTTGGTTGATTTATGTGATAACAATTGAGGGGTAATTTGATCAATGATAGCACAAACTATCATCAAGTGATTGAGCTTTATTATATACTATCAGCCTTGGTGGGGCATGAATAGTGAAAAACATTGAACAGGGAACCCCAAACACTTAGTGCTGTCTGGAATTCCCTTTTGGGATTGGGGATTTGTAAGCAATGAATTGTTAGATCTCTGACTTGCATTGGTTTGGTATCTCTTCAAGCCCTGTCATGCACCCAAATTCCTCTTCTGCAATTACTGCATTGGTGACTTTTCAGGGCAGCCTGTCAGCCCCATCCAAATTTGGTAGGTTCCAAATTTGGGCAGCACTTTCCCCTAAATTTAGGTTTGGGGAAATTGCCTTTTTTTGGCTTCCCAATTTGGCAGTTTCCCCATCTGACGGGGGTGGACAGTCCTGCCATGGGGGGTGCACTGCCTCACCCTCTGCCAGGGGGCTGGCAGGCGGGCGCCTACCAGTTGGCCGTGTGGTTTGCAGACAGCTGACGGCTGGCCGCGCAGCCTGCAGCCGGGTATAAAGCCCAAATTTTTGGATTTTTAAATTATTTTTCAAAAAACTGTTGTTTTGCGGCAGTTTTCTCAATCAGGGGGAACTGCTGCAATTTTTTGTCTTGACTTTTAAGATCAATTGCACACAAAATTTTTTCTTGTAAAAGGTTGTTGTATGGAAAATTCCTGACACAATTGGATAGTGTAAATTGACTTTGAGGCCATTGTCAAATTTCATTGATGAGTAAATACCATTGACTTAAAAGCAAATAAAGAAGAGCTTCAATTTTACAATAGTGTGAAATTCTTGGTTGAAGCCAATAGATTCTGAATGGCCTATTTCCAGGAGGAGAAATGGGCCCAGGATTTTTTCATAGTCTATTTTTATGTTGGGTGACAGAGTTTGGCATAAGTTTGGCCCCAATTATATGGCCTGGGTCCCAGATCCCCATTGGTTGGGGCCAGGATAGTTGATCAGGTTTTGGGAATTGACCTCAATTTGTTCCTGTCTACATGTTTGGTCCTCTATTTTTACCCTTTCTAAAAAAGACTGATTTGATTGGCTTTCTCCTTTGATGGCCTCTGATTGACTGGAGGAGAGTGTGGGCTGGGGCCTGGGAGGCTGGCTGGTGGGACTGGCAGGCATCTGTGCAACTGCAGCAGGCACCTGCCAGGATGTTAAATTATTCTGGTTTGTAATAAGTCCAGTTTCAACTTTCAAAATTCTGGTTTTCCCCTGGTTCAGGGGTGGAAAATTCCACTCATAGTAAGTTGGAGATAAGCCAGGAAATTTCCTGAGCTGAATACAAGTTGGAATGATGGTGGCAATCTGACTAGTGTCATGAATATTCCTGACAACTACACACCATCAACCTTTGTCACATTCATGAACAAGGTGTTTGCTTCTCACATGGGTAAAGCATGCAGTTGTATACCTAGACAACATCATTATCTACAGCCCAACCTTGGAACAACATCATAAGGATTTGGAAGTAGTGTTTGCCACCCTGGTCCAACATAAACTACTCACTAATCCATTGAAGTGTGAGTTTTACTGTGAGTAGCTACCCTTCTTAGGTCATGTGTTATCCAAAGATGACATCAAGCCCAATGCACAGAAAATCCAAGCCATCTGTCAGAAGCCTTCCCCTAAGTCCAAAGGAGAACTCAGAACATTTTTGGGCATGGTAGCTTATGTATGATGTTAATTCCAGACCTCAGTGTGTTAACAGCCCCCTCTCTGCCATTGCCATTGCCAGAGCCAAATACAAGTTTGTCTGGACTCCCCAGCAAGACCTTTGCTTCTGCTGCCTTAAGAAGAAGTTAGTAACATCCCCCATTCTACAGTAACCTAGGAGGAATGGGACTAAAAGATGAAAACTGACACCTCAGATGCCTTCATAGGGGGATTACTACAAATTAAGACAGACTCTGAGGAATTACTGCCAGTAGCTTATAAGTCCCTCAAGTTAACAGACAGTGAGCTATGCTATTCCATTCATGACAAGAAACTCCTTGCCATTTTATACTACCTAGTTAAATAGTGCTGTTGCATCAAGAGACAGAAAGAGTTTATAGCTCTCACAGACCACAAGTCTCTTATTTTTTTCAAGACCCAAGAAAATCTCTCTCACAGACAAGCACACTGGATGTTATTCTTTGAGAGGTTTAACATGAACATCCAGTATAAGCCTGGACCAGAATTAGTTTCTGCTGACGCCCTATCACAACTTTATGTGTAAACATCAAAGGAAAAGAACAGATTGGATCCTGATTGGCTGCTCCTAGTATTACAAACTAAGAAGAAAGGGTTCCCCCCAGGTACTATGGACATAACACACACAAATGTCATTAAGAATGATCATCTGTTTACCAATATCTATGAAGTGTTACACTGTAAGATGTCAGACAGGGTAATCTATCCTCTAAGTCTCCACACACCAAGGAGCAGACACCATCTTACGCTACCACAGGGACCTGGCCACACCAAGAGTAGGAACCTATACAAGTTCTTGAAGCACTAAACATGGTGGTCCACCTTGTACAGAGACATCCATAAAGTATTTGAAAAATGTGAGGTTTTCAAAAAGTTTGCCAAGGGCAATATGCCCCCAATTCAGTACTACCTATCTAAGCACAGTTGCCTTTCAAGGTATGGGCACTAGACATTGTAGGTCCCATGCCAGGAAAGGGCAAAAGCAAGAAATATATAATCACCACCATTGAATTTTCCAGACAATGGCCAGTAGCGCAGGCTATCAAAGCCCACACTGGTAACATTGTGCACAGGTTCATAAGCAAAGAAATTATCAGTAAATTTTGAAAGCCAGAATTGCTGATTAAAGACGTAGGAAAGGAATTAACCTCTAATGAAATCAATGCATAGCTCACAAAACAGGGCGTGAAACATACAGTTACCACTTCCTATCACCCCCAGGCTAACAACAGGGTCAAGCAACTAGGTGGCAGGTTATTACAATCCCTCACCAATCTTACTGCCATAAGTCCTGAGGATTGGCCCAAACAGTTAGCAACCGCCCTTCTTGTGTGCTGTATGCAAGTGAACAGATTCACTGGGAAGAGCCACATTGAACTGGTTTATGACACACAGCCCAACATTGTTCAAGCCCTCACAGGGCCTAAGCTTGAAATACCAACCAAAGTTCCTCTCATATCAGACCCCCAGATACTCTACACCAATGGCAGTCAAGCAGTAGAGATAAAAGACAACTACAAGAGATGTTTGTCCCCCTGAAGGACAGACATGAAGTTAGTGACAAGGTCTGGGTAATAAATACTGACAAGAGCAAACTACAATCAAAGATTTTAGGCACCACCATTGTTTTAAAGATAAATGACAATAATACTTACTGTGACAGAAATTACAGGATAGTATAAAGTAGTGTCTAAGTGGTGAGGGATAAATACCCAAATCCACATAGAATTGATGATTAATTACCAACTGGGCTTCAGAATTTGTTTGGTAAAACTTTCACCTGAAGCACTAGGATTAAATAGAAATATTAATTATAGATATAATAAACCTTGTAGGTGGCCTGGTGTAAGGTCTTGCCCAATAAGGCGCAAGATTATAAACTATACTGTGCAAAGCGTTTGGATTTAAGTTTAAAAGATATAAAAAAGTAGGCACAGTTTGTAGGAGTACCTTTAACAGACCTGCCAAAAACTTATGATTAGATACAAAAGGTGTCATTAGAATTAACTAATCCTAAACAAACTATATAAAACAAAGTGTTAAACAAGGATTTGTTTGTAACCAAAGGTATATCCACGTCAGGATATCCCCATGGGAATATCTCAACATAAAACTAGTCAAATTATCCCTAAAGTAAAAAAAATGGTGGCAACAAGCTAAATGCTTGTTGTCTAACTATCTCCATTCTAATTATGCTAGCTGTTTGAGCCTGGGAGGCAAATTTAAGAACTAACAAGGTATCTAATCTAAACCTAAGCTTCTTTTAACTTAAAAGATGATAACCTAAGCAAATTTCAAAGTTAGAATTTGGAGAATGAAAAAAATACAATTGAAGTAAAAAACCTGTAAACAGTGATTGGGGGAAAAACCACTTAGAATTTCAGCTTAAAAAGCTTACTCCTCTGGTGTCTTTATTTATAGGCAAGAAAAACCAAGTCTTGGGGAGATCTTCAGGGCAAAACAGGGAGTTTTATGGACAGATGTGATTGGCAGACAGAGGGGAAGAACACATGGTGATGGGGAAGCAGCTGGCAACAGGAGCCCAAAGATCTGCATTAAGCAGTGGGGAGAACAGTGGTTGCGTAAGCCAAGGAGTTTAAAAAGTAAAAATAAACCTATCTTATAATAGGAATTATATAAAAGTGAATTGAATTTGATCTACACACACAAAGGAGCAAGAAACCCAAAGCAAAAGGAAAGCAACCCAAAAACAAGCAAAAATCAAGGTAAGCTTCAATTTAAACAAACTATATAAAATCTAATTCGAATATTAATTCAAACTTTGAATCTTTTTAGAGTTGTTTTGAAGCCTGCCCTTTGGGGCAGGGCACAACATTACCCCCTCCAGATCCAAGTTCAGGATGAGCTTGGATATAGGAATCCAAAAGGTCAGCACAGTTTGTAAGGTTGGACAATGGTTCCCATGAACTTTCTTCTACAGGGTATCCTTTCCAAAGAACTAAGTACTGTAACTTCCCATAGTGGTGGCAATGGTTGATTATAGAGTCTACCTTGTACTCAGGAAATCCTTCAACCAGGTGTGCAGAAGGTATAACACTCTTCTGATGAAGAGGTGGAGAAACTTCTTGAAGCTTGAGGAGGGAAGTGTGGAAGACGTCATGGATACAATACCCTGGAGGAAGTTGAATACAGTATGCTACCTTCCCAACTCTTTTGGTTACAACAAAAGGTCCTATGAATTGAGGGCCAAGTTTACGGGAAGGCCATTTGATAGGAAGGTTTTTGGTATTTAGGTATACCAAGTTGTTGACCTGGATAGACTTCCCCACCTGACGGTGTTTGTCAGTGTGGACCTTGTAGACCTTGATGGCCTTAGAAATATTCTTCTTTAGGGTATCCTGGATAAGTTGGAGTTGAACCAGGAACTCTTCTGCTGATGGAGAACATACAGACAAGCTGACAGAAGGAATAAAGGAAGGAGTATACCCCAAGTTTGCCATAAAAGGAGACATCTTAATAGATGAGTGAGGAGTGGCATTGTAGGATTATTGAGCCAAGGGAAGGTGAGAGGCCCAATTTTTCTGTTGTTTGTTGGAGAAGCAGCAGAGGAAACATTCCAATGTCTGATTGGTATGCTCGGTTTGGCCATCTGATTGGGGGTGGTAGGAAGTACTGAGGGAGAGATGGACACCTAGCTGTGTCATAAATTCCTTCCATAAAAGAGAAAGGAACTGGGGTCTGCAGTTGGACACAATGTCTCTAGGGGTACCATGGTGTACAAAGACATGTTTAACAAACAGGGAAGCAGTCTGCTTTGTTGTAATGTTCAAATTACAAGGAGCAAAAATGGCCTGTTTAGAGAATCTATCCACAATGACTAGTATAGCGTCAAAACTCTTGGACTGGGGAAGTTGGACAATATAATCCAACAAGACTGATTGCCAAGGACCCTCAGGAATAGGTAGGGGACATAACAGACCCACAGGTTTCTGGGTGGAGTGTTTTCTTCTTTGGCACAAAAGACAGCTGCTGACATAAGACTTAACAAAAGAAGACATTTTTGGCCACCAGAAGTGATTGCAGAGTTTGGCCAGAGTCTTCTTATAGCCAGAATGCCCTGAAGCTAAGGAATTGTGGAAAGTAATAGTTAGTTGCTGTTGAAGGTCTGGTGAAGAGATTAACAGAAGATTGTCAAAGTATAACACACCATCAAGAGAGAGAAGGAAGGATTTGAAACTGTGTCATTGTTTGTAAGAGCATTGATAATCTGAGACAAGACCTTGTTGGAAAGCTGGGACTCATGGATTTGATTCAGTATGTTGGGAGTTGTGGTACTGATAACATTAAGCTCCAGGAAGCTCTCAGGCGGAAGGACCATCTTCATATTAAGGGATTCATAGTCTTTGTCAACTTTGGACAGTAAAGGGTGACAACTAAGTGCGTCAGGTAGGGTATTGAGTATACCCTTCTTGTATACAAGCTTGAAGCAAAAATTTGACAGCTCCAGTACCCATCTAGTGTGTCTCTGGGAGATGTGACACAACCTGGTGAAGTAAAGCAAGTTCTTATGGTCTGTGTAAATGAGGAAAGGCTTGTCAAGTCCCTCAAGATAGCAATGCCAATGCTTGAGTGTTTTGATTATGGCAAGAAGTTCCTTGTTGTGTACAGGATAATTACGCTTGGCAGGAAGATGCTTCTGGGAGAAGTATGCAACAGGATGTTGTATCCCATCCCCCCAAGCTGAAGGAGCACACTGCCAACAGCATAGTTGCTGGCATAAGTCTCAACCAAGAAGGGTTTGGAAGGGTCAGGAATCAGGAGAACAGAAGTGGAGACAAAGACAGCTTTGGTAGCATCAAACACGAGCTGGGCCTCAGGTGTCCAGACAAAAGGAACAGAAGGAGAAGTGAGGGTAGTGAGAGGCAGAACTAAAGAAGAAAAATTTTCTACAAACTTACGGCAATAGTTTGCCAACCCAAGGAAACCACAAAGTTGTAAGAAAGACTTGGGAACAGGCCAGTTCTGTATAGCATCCACCTTGCTAGGAGAGACAGCAAAGCTGTTCTAAATGACAACGTAGCCGAGGAAATCAACCTTGGTGCAGAAGAACAAGCACTTTGAAAATTTTGCAAATAGTTTGTATTCTCAAAGTCTCTGGAGTACCTGGCAGACGTGGGCATCATGGTTGTCAATGGAAGAGGAATATATGAGGATATTGTCAAGATAGACAATAACAAACTCATTGAGGAATGGAAGGAGTGCCTCATTCATGAGGGCCTGGAAGGTGGAGGGAGCATTACATAAGCCAAAATGCATTACATTATACTTGTATAGTCCAAAGGGTGTACAGAAAGCTGTTTTCCATTTGTGTCCTGAAGCAACCCAGACCTGATTGAAAGCACTGTGGAGATCTATTTTGGTATAGATGTTGCTTCCAGCTAAACAGTCAGTGAGGGCTTTGGAAGAGGGGATAGAACATCTTTCCTTGATAGTAATCTTGTTTAGGGCACAATAATCCACACAGGGACGCTTTGAGCCATCAGTTTTACCAACAAAGAAGATGGGAGACAAGCAGGGCGAGGTAGAACAAGAAATAAATCCCTTTGCAAGCTCTTTTTTGAAGTATGATTTTAGCAAAGAGTTGTCAGAGTCAGAAAGGGGGATCAGTCTTCCCCAAGGAGGAATGGTACCAGGTTTGAGGTTGATCTGGATGTTTTAAAAGCAGTGGGGAGGAAGTGAATGGCATTCACTCTTGCTGAAACAATCCTTGAAATTGGAATAGCATAGGGGGATTCTGTCAGATTTGGTACAGAATTGTTGACTCATTATGGGAAACAGCAAGCAAGGTCAATTGAAAGGAAGTGGGTGAAGAAAGAGGAAAATCAGTGTTGAGGGGTGCAGAACAAAGCGCATTATTGCAAGTGAAAGTGACTCTGTTGTTAACGTGGTCAAAATTGAGAAAGCACTCCTTGAGCCAAGGGAAACCAAGTATAAAGGGGTAAGAGAGATTGGGAGTGGAATTACACTTTACGCGGAATGGAGAGCCCTCAAGGTCAAAAGTAACTGGCTGAGTGATGGAGGAGGCATCAGTGTAAGTACTGTTTCCAACTTTGACATCCAGTGATCCATAGAGAGGAAGTCCAAGGGCGTCTTCCAGGTCCTTCTTAATGAAGTTTGCGTTGGCACCAGTATCAAGCAAAGCCAAAACCTTGACCTTGCTAAGGGGTCCATTTATAGTGTCAGGATTGACAATTCTCCCCCTCTGGAGACTCCAGGCCCAAGAGTGGGAATTTAACCCTGAACCTGGATCCTCCCAGGCCGCCAGGCCTATGGACCACGGGACCGCCTGCCTGCATTTTTCTGGGATCAAGCCCCCACAAGCTGACGCCAAAGATGATGGCCTATGTAGTGAAACAGACCAAGCCAGGGAACTTATTGCACCAAGTGGAATGCCAATCACATCACCTAATTGAGGTGCCAAAGCAACAGCTATTAGCTTCATGAGTTTGAAGTCTACACCAACAACCAATCAGGAGCCAGCCCAGGGAAGAGGCACTGGCCCGCAAACTGGCCCCATGACCACAACGCTAGAGCAAGATAATCAGGTAGCCAAATTGAGAGTCTTAACCAATGAAAGAACTCCCGGGCCAAGTGCCATTTTGCTGCCTTTAGAACCAAGTACCAAATTCCCCCGGCCCTGCCTTTCCCAATGCCCTGATGAACCCCCCATGGAAAATGTTAAGTTTGGAGGTGGGGTGCTATATAGACCAAAGGACCCCGCGCTTCAAACTTATTGCCATTTTTGAATAAAGGTTATGTTAATTTGGCTCATACAGCTGTTGCCTTATTTTGTATTTGCTGTCTACCAATTCAGTTTGAGATCTCCTGGCCCACTTGCTCCTCTGCCTGCTGTTTTTTGTCCTCCTAGTGTACCCTTTGGACCTGTCCATTTTACTGACTACCCTCTGAAGTCTGAATACAAGGTATACACCCCGGAAAAGATACTCAAACTTGATCCCCTGGCCCGCATACAATCTGCTGTTAGATACAACTGACAAAGCCCATGGATATTTTCAACAACCAAGTTGTTCAGAGGAAAATTCAATTATCTCCCTGCTTACAACCTGTCCATGGAGCTGCCCCTGACACCCAAACCCATGCCAGCTTCTGCACCCGACCTCCCAACCAACCATACTGGCAAGCTGTTTGGGATCGTGTACATCATCCTCACAGGGGTGATTGACACTATAATCCCGACCGCCGGCCTGTGGTCATGGGTGGGGAAGTCTGCCTCATACCTTTTAAAGTTAGCTCCCCTCTTGTGGTGGGCATTGCCTTCAAAAAATCTGGCCTGAGTTACCCCTGAAAACAACGGGCTGGCTGCCCAAGACTGGATCCCTGACATATAGTTATAAGAACAGTTGGGGAGATGGGAGAATCTTTTGACATGAGGGAGTTTAGGCTTATGGTGGAAGTAACGGGGTTTGATTGCTTGGAAAGGGGACAGAGAGCCAAGAGGTGGTCCTTGGATCCACAGTAGGAACAAAGATTGTTTGTTCTTCTTCTAAGGATCTCCTCTGCGGTAAGACAAAAACCTCCTCCAGGTCTAGGCTCTGTGCCAGGTGGAGGTGCGGGAAGGGTTGTCATTTTTGAGGAGAAGGTCTTGGCATCTGGAGAGGGCTTAGATGCAGAACTAGACTTGGTGAGGAGAAACTTCCGGTTCCACTTTACAACTTCTTAGATTAAGGAGTCTAGTTTGTCTGGTAGCTTGTGGTGGACTAGGAAATCTTGAAGAGAGGGATTGAGTCCTATCTTATAGAAACTGCAAGCCTCTGTGTCAGAAGCCTGTAGCCTAGACTGAAGCAAGCAAAACTTCCAATTGTATTCTCCAAGGGGAAGTGAACCTTTGACCAGGCCTGAGAAGCAGGAAGAAGATGGGGCGGCCAAATCCTTGTATTCACTGGAGAAGGACAGGAGAGAGGAAACAAATTGATCATAATCTTGGAGAACCTCTGGGTTTCTGACGGAGTGAGAACTGAACCAGTCATGGTAGTGGCCAGTGAGCTTCTCAGCAAGGAACAGGACCTTGTGAGCGTTGGTGGGGAAGTCCTTGCTGAAAGCCGTAAAGTGCGCTTGAGAGTAGGCAAGGATGTTAAATATGTTGGGAGGAGGAGAGCTATGGGCAAGAGAGGACAGAGTGTTGAGTACAACCGTCTGCGTGGTGTGTGAGCCTGAAGGGGTAGGTTTGTTTTTACATAAAACCTTGTTGTAAATCCATCCAAAAAGAAATATGCAAAGAGATATTAAGGAAGCAAAAATTATGGAAAAGACTACAGCTAAAATGACAATAGAAGTGATAGAAAAAGAACTACCTGGGTTAATCCCGTTTGAAGCTGAAATAATGTAAGGTCTTGCCCAATAAGGTGCAAGATTATAAACTATACCGTGCAAAGCGTTTGGATTTAAGTTTAAAAGATATAAAAAGTAGGCACAGTTTGTAGGAGTACCTTTAACAGACCTGCCAAAAACTTATGATTAGATACAAAAGGTGTCATAGAATTAACTAATCCTAAACAAACTATATAAAATAAAGTGTTAAACAAGGATTTGTTTGTAACCAAAGGTATATCCACATCAGGATATTCCCCATGGGAATATCTCAACATAAAGCTAGTCAAATTATCCCTAAAGTAAAAAAATGGTGGCAACAAGCTAAATGCTTGTTGTCTAACTATCTCCATTCTAATTATGCTAGCTGTTTGAGCCTGGGAGGTAAATTTAAGAACTAACAAGGTATCTAATCTAAACCTAAGCTTCTTTTAACTTCAAAGATGATAACCTAAGCAAATTTCAAAGTTATAATTTGGAGAATGAAAAAATACAATTGAAGTAAAAAACCTGTAAACAGTGATTGGGGGAAAAACCACTTAGAATTTCAGCTTAAAAAGATTACTCCTCTGGTGTCTTTATTTATAGGCAAGAAAAACAAAGTCTTGGGGAGATCTTCAGGGCAAAACAGGGAGTTTTATGGACAGATATGATTGTCAGACAGAGGGGAAGAACACATGGTGATGGGGAAGCAGCTGGCAACAGGAGCCCAAAGATCTGCATGAAGCAGTGGGGAGAACAGTGTTTGTGTAAGCCAAGGAGTTTAAAAAGTAAAAATAAACCTATCTTTAAATAGGAATTATATAAAAGTAAATTGAATTTGATCTACGCACACAAAGGAGAAAAAGCAAAAGGAAACCCAAGAGAGAAAGCGAAAGCAACCCAAAAACAAGCAAAAATCAAGGTAAGCTTCAATTTAAACAAACTAATAAAATCTAATTCAAATATAAATTTGAACTTTGAATCTTTATAGAGTTGTTTTGAAGCTCAACCTTTGGGGCAGGGCACAACACCTGGGACAAGATCAGATAATCTTCAGAATAGAACTCAGGACATTGCTAGTTAACAATGGTCTCGGTTTTTATTTCCACAGTAAACCTGTTGGCAATGATAGGTATTGGAGTAACATTGGGAGGACCTGAGAGAGCTGAAATAGAAACCAGACCCTATATTACCATTACAATCCAATTGAAATCTGGTTGTAGAGAATGTATTGAAGTTGGCTGACCACCAGATACATTGGGAGATATGTTAAATTAAGTAGATAAGTTTATAAGTTTATAAGTTTATTGAGTAATTAAGGGAGGATAAAAACTCTTAAGAGTTGAAAAATGAGAAATTTCAATATGTACCAAATTTATTAACTCAGCAATAATACCTGAATCTATGACTCCTAACCTGTCTCATTCCAAAGGTATCTAGTCCAGGAAGCAAAAAACCCTAGTATGATTAATTTCTGATGACCTTTCTGATAAATGAGATTGTATTAGGTGATCCTCAGATTATGTCTCTTTATCAGTGTCAGTTTAGAAGGGTAATTGAATACTGCTGATTAACTGGGGCTGTTGTTACCATTTTCAATCAACAGTTTGGTTCAAGATTGTTAATTCCATTAATTTTGCCAATGGTTTCCCAGGTTTTCTTGCTTTCTGACTGGGACAGTTTATTTCTGTGATTAAGGAAAATACTGTGACACTTACCTGGTACAAGGTTTGAGGCAAAAGAAAACAAGACAAAGTCCTGCACCATGACAGACTCTGCCCATGCAAGGCCTGCCAGAAGCAACGCAAAACCATCATACCAGCGTCTGAACAAAAATTGATAGGGTAAAGAGCCCACACCCCTAATGATCTTCCATAAGACCTCACCACAGAGGAGGCTGATCTTCAGCCAGTTATGTGTGTCAAAACTGTGGGGTTGACCTCCTGGCAAGGTTCCGTACAAGAGAATCCATGACCCCAAAACCAAATTTCTCATGACCTGTAGCCAAATGCAGAAGTCAACTAAAATTACTAAATCTAGCAACAAGAACCAGTGAAAATACTAACCCAGTGGACAGCTCTATTTGGCACTTTGCTTATTAAAAAAATCACACCATTCTCTGCCCAATCCAACTGATTTATAATAAGAACCTTGTCCCTTTTATAATGATTCACCACAACTATATAATTCCCATATCTCAATAAAGATAATTATATGGTTTCCAATCATTTTACCTGTGCATCTCTGCCAATACAGCACAGCTATGACACTATTTCAACCTGTTGTAGCAAAGCGGTAAATCTGGGAGTTGGGAACAGGATAATTTTTATTAATTGAACAAGAATCAAGGCAGGGCATTATTCACTTATATAACCTTAAGGACCAACTGCCAGGAACCCATATGCTTGGAAACATACCACCCAAAAGTTGTATGGCTGTGGATGGATTCAACCCTGTAATTAGAGAACCAATTGGAACAGAGACCATCCCCATATGGAACAATTCTCCAATCATATGGTATTGACCCAAAAGGGGATTGAACCTTCCCAACAGGAAGTAAGCTCCCAGATAACTGAGAAGGAAAACAGAAGCCAAGGGATGAAATAAGGAAGGAGCAGGTGGACTGGCCCCCATAACATGTGGTTCCTCTGTAATGGGGGGATTCTGTGACAATGGAGTGGCGGTGTACCATAAGCCTGATATCACTTGGCACCATGACTTGTCAAGGTAGCTAGGAGGAGATGAACCAGAATCTACTCTGGCTCTAAAAGATAGGCTTGTAGTAAAGGACTGGACAAGGAGAAACCAAACCAACCATTTATACCCAAATAATCCCCATTGGGGAGACTTGGGTAGCATCATGGTGTTTGATTTCAGGATTGGAGAGCAGGCAAAAATATAAATCAACTAGGTAAGGAAGTTGACTTTATTAACTGAACAATCAAACACCCTGACAAATGGAGCCTTTTTATAGACTGTCAAGTGCTGTTTAAATGGTAGTTTTCAAGGAGAATTGGAGAATATTGGGGAAATTTGGGGAGGAAAACTTGGCAGGGGGAGCTTTGACTTAAATTTAAAAAAAAGATTATTTCAAAAATAACTGGCCCCTGCTGAGGCTTCTCCAAACAGCTGGGTGTCATTTACTCCAGCTGTTGGAGAAGCAACAGCTTGGGGGGCTTCTGGTGTGCAACTGCAACACCAAAAGGGGATAAACAATTATTTACTTGGTTATAATCAAGTACAGAGCCTGGTAGTCTTTTAACCACATTTGAGTTCAAAGCAAAATTGAGTTTAAAATCTCCTGGCATGATCATAACATCTGATTGGCTGCAACAAGCATTTTTGAGAGATGTTGAAGGTAAGTTCAAATTCTAATTATTAACATTGTTTAGATGATCAAACAATAAGCGAGAGGACCCAGGTTCAATCCTTGTGTTGGCCAGTAAGATGGCATCCAAGCTTGATCCAAGGATATTCAAAGGTAATTTGGAACTGATATTACATACTAATAAACCATTTTTAAGGCCTGGGAAAAGGTCCAAATTAGGAGAAGGATATTTTGGACCTGGATTAAACAAGATTTCATTGTTGTTGTCAGGAAAGGTAGCAAAGGCATTCCTGACACCAACATTGGGATATCTCAAACTCATCTGTTACATATCAGAGGCCAAGAGTTGAGCTCAAAGTTGATCACAAGCATGAAACTTTTGCAGCTGGTTTTTGGTTTTAAACAATGTGGAGTTTTACAATACCCTAAATGCAAAGCAATCATAGATAGTAATTGGGTGATCAGGGGATTTGTTGGCATGCCTCAGGAAATCCAAACCAAATAAGGATTCCAGTAGAGACTACTCTTGTAAAGTTAAACTTGGGAGCCCTTCTTTATTCCATTAGGGAAAGGCTTCCCAATGAATGAATTCCTGAAAATTATCACCCCAGCTGGTCTAAGAATGTATGTACCTCTTGGTATAATCATCCCAGGGTAATTATCTATCCTTTCAAAACAATAGCACAGTGCCATCTTACTAACGCCAAGGAAAAAATCAAACACCAACCACTTTGGTTTGACAAAACATCAGCCACCACAGCTAGGCAAAAAACAACAACAAATATTTTCCTCTCTTAGGAAACTATTCTCTACTTGGACAATGTCAGCTCACACCTACAAAACAACTCCAAATGTGGATCAACACAAACATCCAATCCAAAGCCTTCCATTGGTTCATACCATCTACCCAATTGTCACTGCCTTGAAGGGCTTCCAACTATCCAATGTGCTTCCCCATATGGTCAAGATGATACCTTACATTCTTGGGTATTGCAACAGCATTCCTGGTTTTATGGCATTGCACTAAAGATAAATAGCTAGTTTTTTTACTCATTTAAATAAGCTATCTAATAACTAGACTTAAAATGCTTTAGGGTGGGCAAGCCTAGTCAATCAGCTTTCTTTATTAAAAAATGCTGAATAAAACTGCATACCTTTGGAGTTCAGTCAGATTGTTGATCAGTTGTATTTTTTATTTGTTAATTTATCTTTATAGGTGATAAAAGATGAATTCCACAACTGTAATGATGTATGATAAGGCTAACTAGAATTTGCTATGCATTTAAAAATAAATAGTGAAGGCATGAAACAAAAAGGGGTACAATGAAGCATGATTAAGGCTGCTTTGGCCCAGCTCCAGCTAGCCTCCAGCTCTGAGCTGCGCAGCAAAGATGGCTATTTTCTCGCATTTAAATAAAGTAAAATAACTTTTTGATAAGAGTGGCCGAGAGCCAGAAGCTGGACCGAAGCAGCACTAAATAATAAAAACATTGACTAGTTCAATGAACCAATTAAAATCTTTTTGGGGTGGGCTGGGCTTATGTATGGAGAGAGTAGCTAATGTATTCAAGTATATTAGTGAGCTAGCTCTATTTTTCTGCAGCAAATCTAAGCTTAAATTGTTGAGCTAACTTACAACACTCAATCGAAATGGCGGCAGCAAGATATACTCTAGTCAAAGAAAAAATAGAAGAGTTTCGCGAGTTGGAAGAAGAAAGCGTCGAGTTACGAGAGTGCTATGAGCTCCTTGAAAAAAAACCTTCCACGGTAGAGGGCATGTTAAATTCACAGTTTTCAGATTTAGGTTTTTCTTCTCTAAGCATTATTAAAATGCCAACCAATTCTACGGATGAAGTAAAAATACAGAATTTTAATCCTGTGGAGGTGGTAAAAAAACTCAAGTCCGCCCTTGAACGACAAGGACAAGCAGCGACCATCGATAACATGAAAACGCTAATTTTTTCATTTACTCATCAAAATTGAAAACAGTATGGAAGGGGCTCGACTTGCGCTTGGTACCGAGATCAGTAATGAGCTAAAGCCTACAGATGAACCAGGATATGTTCTGGGGTTTGCAAGAAAGGTACATATTCTCAATGATAAATAATTTAATCAGATTTAGGTTCTAAATAAAGACCCCCCCCTTTAAAGGAAAAGCGGAAGATATTATTTTAGAAATTGCAAACGCAACTCTGAAAGAGCTTCTTGGG
Organism: Entomophthora muscae; assembly: GCA_014839935.2. Taxonomy (NCBI): domain Eukaryota; kingdom Fungi; phylum Entomophthoromycota; class Entomophthoromycetes; order Entomophthorales; family Entomophthoraceae; genus Entomophthora; species Entomophthora muscae. The sequence goes on from QTSX02002405.1 coordinate 88,826, forward strand.
ATTGAAGATGGTTTTCACGTAGTTGACTATAGTGTAAGAAAGTATCCCCGTGAAGTATTAATTTTTAGGCGGTCCTTGATTTGGATGAAAAGGCTTCTCCATTAGTGTATGCGTACTTGAAATGCAAGTCCTCTATTGAGTGTGCCAATTTTATTGCAGTTCATCAGGAACTACTACAAGGGAAATACACTCGCGAAATACAGGAGCTGTGCATGAGATACATTATAAAAGGCATGGAGAGCGAAGCAAAGGCAATGGCAGTCCCATGGGAAACTTTAAAGCATGGACGGTACTTGAAGGAGCTTACTGCCGATTATTTCAGGTATCCAAAGTTGCGTATATGGTTAAAATTTAAGTGACGCATCTATGTCGGCTTGGGATAAGCAGATTCAAGATGCACAACCTATGTATAACGGACTTAAAGAATCATGTCTTGGCTTCAAAGCATGTTTCATTTCGGACTTCAAGTATGAGTTCAAAGCTCTTCCTTCCTATGATTTTGTCACTGTTGTGCCTAAAGAATTTGAAAAATATTACCCTCGCTTCATGCTCCTAACTGAAAAATTACGCAAAGCTCTGAAAGAGAGTACTTTTGACGCTGTCGATGCTGCTTTGAAGGACTTGAGCCCTGAGGAACTTAAGGATTCCCTTACTGGTTGCGCCATTGGTGGGTTTTTCTACTTTAAGCAAACGGTTAAGCACACCGACTTTGGACTCATGTGCAGAGCTATGAAAAAGGCAATCAAAGCTTTATCCTAGTCCATATGCTCCGTCTCGTTTAACAACCACATGCAATTGTCCCGTGTTAGTTAATTGCAGTCTCGTTTACTAAATCTACGAGTTACTGTTGTTGGAGTTAAAATACTTGCTTTACTGGCTCCCAATTTGATTTCGAATTTAAAACACTTTAATTTTGACTCAAATTTCATTAAAGGCTAGAATATTTAATTATTGCAATTTTGGATGCTACAATTGTATTCTTGATTCTCATCTGACTGCATCCAAAGGTAGTGACCATTAGGTTGATAACAACTATATAGATGATAAATCAATCTTTTCCCATATTGCTTATCAAAGGTTTACTAAATAAAAACAGTATAAGTTCTGGATTCAATGTGATTTTAGGGTATGTCATAACATCTTTGATTACTCCCTCTTGAGAAAGTAATATCCCGAGTGATTCCCCGACTAATCATTAAGCTGGTGGCACTCTTATCAATTGCCCATCTATTATGGGGACCAAACCTTTTGAGTCCTAAGTGTTGCAACCAAGTTTTCAGACTCACCTGCCAACATATCTTACAATACACAGAAAGCGCTCAACAAGTTGCCCCTTGACGTCTCTAACGACATGAACCAATCTGATGGCAATATCAAATTGCAGGCACTTTCTCCTAATTAGGAGCGCTACCAATTTGACTTGCTGATCCTGCACAAGTTATTCCTCGGCTCTAATCCTTACATGCCACCATGCCACCCCCTTGTGGCCATGTGGCTTTCCCCATTTGGTATATTAATCACGATATTCCACAATAAACAACACCTTATTCTTATTATTCTGTCCTTTCTAATGGACTGTTGTCTTCCCCAATCCAAATACTGAATCTTCATTGGTTCAGTTGCAACAGTGGTAGCAGCAGTAGGTTCACAACCTACCTAAAGAAAAAATCCCTCCTAAGAAAGGATGGAGTACGGGCCGTATGGCTACTCCCCATCAAGAGACCTTCCTGCCAATCCCTAAGGGGACATCCCCGATGGGTACGTTATTTATCAAGACCAGTTAGTTCTTACGGGTGTGTACAATTGGCTCCGTCTTGGATAGCGTGACACCAACGTCACCCCGCCTCAGTTGGATCTTTCACAGCACATGCTCAACCTCCAACTGGAATCCTTTGCAGGTGGGGTCAAAGGAGCCAACATTGTCAGTTGGCTCCAGTCTACCAAAACCCGCCTCCGTATCTGTCAGGTTCCTGAGCCCATGTGGGTTGCCACTGCGTCTGGCTGCCTCACGGAGCCCGCCGCCGTATGGTTCACCAACTAGGCCAGTCAAGAACTTGATGTTACTGGGCGGCATTCTGAGACGCCGCCAAGTCCCACTACAGCAAAACCTTCTCCCCCATTGTTGTGGGAACTCCTCTTCTAGCAATCAAACAAACTGGTTCCATTCCTGAGTACCTTGCCGCCTGGCAACAAGCTCTTGCTGCTGCCCCCAAAGCAATGACCGACAGGAACACTATGCTTCTGACCCTGATAGTCAATGGGCTCAAGCCCCATATCTGTAAGTGGGTCACCATAGGTTGTTGAACCTCCATTGATGACTGCTATAAAGCCATCATGGAGGCCAACAACCAGGCTTCAATGGGCTTCTGCCGCACAAATGATGCTCCACCTCAACCTCATACAACACCTGGCAGCGCCCCCAGCCAAGTAGGCTGCCGCCAGCCCCGTAAACAGGATAATGGGACTAAACGCCCCCGCGAGGGGGAACTCCAGCTAGCCCAAATTGAGGACCTGGGAAAAGCCTGGGGGTTGTAGGTAAGAGAGGTCCTACAACCCCAGCTGACCCGCACTCTCAAGCTCCTCTTGCCAAAAATCCATGTGACTATAATGTGCACAAAGTTGAAACCCTGGAGGTCTTCCAAGTCCACAGTGATGACCCAGTCTTCAAGCAAGCCACTCCCTTAATAAAGTAACCCACTTGTCTTATCCCTTCTGTTTTTGTGGGAACACCCACAAATTGTTGGTGGACACTGGGACCTACCACACCATGGTAGATCAGACGTTCACTGATGCACAACAGCTAGATCATGTACCCAGCAGATTCAAGGCAGTACAAGTGGCTGACTCACGCAGAGTAGCAATTACCCATGAGACAGTCCCCTTTTCTGTAAGAATGGGGAATATCCAGGTTAAACTCTCTGGGCCAATCATGGCCAGGCTCAGCCACAATGTAATTGCTGGCCTTGGCTGGCTTCATCAAAATTGCCCCTACATTGATTGTGATACATCTGTTATCATCCTTAATAGAAATGGGGTGGGTTTTCAGATCTATCCCATCAAAATGAGCAAGCTTCTTCACAATACTGAGTTTTTCAGGATAACTAAAACAGGCTCGTACAATTTCAAGGGGGTTAACTAGACTTTACGCAATGCTCAGTCAAATTTATTCACGCTGAGCCACCTGTGGCCCCTCCCTTGACCACTGTATCTTCACCAGCTCTTGCTACCCTCCTGGAGGAGTATAAGGACGTGTTCAGCAAGACACTCAAACAACTACCTCCTCCCTGAGAGATCCAGCACACAGTACAACTCCAGGGTCCGCTACTTAAAGCACGTCACTTGTACTGTCTCACACCAAAAGAAGATGAGACCCTCCGCCAGCACCGTGTGGACGCGCTTGACAAGGGCTTCATCCACCCCTCACTCTCTCCATATGTGGCAGCTGTCTTCTTTGTAGCTAATAAGGACAGGTCCCTCTGCCTGGTCATAGACTACCACACCCTAAACAAGGTGATGGTTAAGAATAAGTACCCCCTGCTATTGATTGACGACCTGTTTGACACACTTGTAGGTGTGAAGGTCTTTAGCAAGATTGATCTCACCACGGGGTACAACCAGGTTTGCATTGCACCAGGGGATGAAGCAAAATCTGCCTTCTGCACACGCTACAGGTTGTTTGAGTGTCGGGTCATGAACTTTGGAATGACTAACACTCCTTCCACCTTTGCTATGTTGATGAACAAGGCATTTGAGGAGTTGATTGGGAAATGCATGGTGGTGTACCTTGACAACATTATTGTCTTCAGTCAAGATCAAAACACACACCTCCAACACCTCCATGCTGTCCTCAACACCCTTCAGAAAAATCAGCTAAAAGCTAAACCCTCCAAATGCAAGTTCCTCAAGTTGGAGCTGCTGTTCCTTGGGAAGACCATCTCTGCCCAAGGGATAAAGCCCAACCCTGCCAAGATCAAGGCAATCACTGGTATGCCACCCCCCTGTAAATTCACTGTCCCCTTTGGCTTTGGATAGGACTGTCTTTCCTCATTGCACAAAAAAGACCACTCAAAGTCCAGCAAAACCACTGAATTCACTCAATGATTTAGCTCACACTGTGGATAAAAGATTGGTGTTGGTATACCCCGCAGAACCCCCAGCTTTGGTTGCCCTGGCCTGGGAAGAAACAGTGGTTAATTTGGATTATTTATTGGCTTGGTATTGTCCTCTCTTAAAAACAATCAGGAACACCCAATCAGATGGGGCCACATCTATGACCAGAAAGTTAAATGAACCTGAGCCAGTTAAGTTGCCTTCCAGCCAATCAGGTAGTTCCGCAGAAATTAGCTTGAAACCTTCCAGTGCTCTTGGCCTTGGCCATCAAAATTTCTCTTCCAGCCAATGAGATGCAAGTCAAGTTGGTCATGTGATTAACCCTAGCAACTCACCCCTTTTTACAATGCCAGGGGACTTTGTGTCCCCTGCTTTTCAATTTTCCAATTATATTAAAGTTTGGAGCTTGTTGCACATAAATTTAATTTTTTTGTTGTGGGAAACCCTGTTTGGAGTTTTCTACAGTCTAGAAATTGAAGTGTTAGTTGTTTCTTTAAAGCTTACCTTGTATTGGCTTGTTTTGAACCCGTTACCTCCCCTGAGTCCTTCTAAAGGAGCTAAAACACATAGTCACTGTCCTTTCCGCCTTTGCTTTCAAAGACAGCTTTCAAACTTGAAATTTTGATTTAATCTTCAATATAATTTCTATTATTGTTTTAGATTTTTCTTTAAAACTCTTGTTTTTGAACTCACTTTTGCTTTCTGGTTTTATTAAAGACACCCAAGACCACTGTAAAGATTCCCCAGGCCACTCTGTTGTTTCTTTTGCCTCCCTTATTAAGATTACCCTGCCAGGACATTTTTTAGTATCATTTTTTTTTTGAAAAAACCTATCAATCTCTTCCAAATTTTGCGGTGATTATAACTATGATACTCCCAGTTATCAAGTTTGTTGTGTTTTCCCTGGCTCCATTTCTGCTGCTTCTGCGGTCTACCTCCCCAGATCTGTGGGGGAAAATCTCCTCATCTGCCAGGCTTGTGAGTGAAAATCCTTCTGGTCTCTGGAATCTCCCCAGTGGCCTTCTCCTTTTCTGGAGAGGCTGTGGTCAGGGGTTTGACATGTGATGACTTGGATCTGGGTATTGTTGATTACACCTCACCTGTCTCTGAGGAGGAACTGCCTTTCATGACTTCCCTTCCCAGTTTGGACCAGAGCAATTTGGTACCACTTGTGGCTCCTGAGGTGTTCCCTCCCACTCCAACTTGTACCCCTTGGCTGCTCACCGGACTGATGTTGATGGGCCTGAACGCTTATTTTCCTCAACTGTCTCCTGTGTCTTCCTTGTGGTCCCCTCTTTGAGCGGCTGTCCCAGTCCTCCACTGGACAGCATCCTGGTGGTTTGTCTTGCCGAGATGGGAGCCAAACT